>JAJLYT010000002.1:472338-650016 GCA_030571755.1 Saccharomycopsis olivae (nom. inval.) | reverse complement strand
CTGCCGATATTAAAAAGTGTCAAGCTATGGGTATTACTGTTTTCCTCGGGCTTGTAGGTGCATCTTCTGAATACACTTTACAGACAGATGCTGATGGCGAAGAGATCGCACAAATGCTATTCGATATGTTCAGCCCTGATGGTAATCCAAAAGTAACTAAACCATTTGGTGATGTTCAATTTGATGGTATAATGATTGATGTTGAGAATGAAAATCAGAAAGGGCAAGTTAGCATGTTCAGAAAGATTCGTAAGCTTTGGAAGACTAAAATATTATTAGGAGCTTCTCCACAATGTCCGAATACTCAGAATAATAGCGGTGACTTAATTAGAGATGCTGAAGTTGATCTTGATATATTGTTTTTGATTTGGTACAGTAATCCATCTTGTAATATTGTTGGTGATGGATTTGACACTGCTTGGAAGATGTGGGCAGATTTCTTTGCAACAGAGACAAAGGCAAAAAGTATGAAGATGATTGCAACAGTAACTGGTGCCAAAAAAGATGCCTGGCATCCAACTTTAGAAGTTCTTGCTCAAAAAATGCAAGGAAAGACTTCAGCTTCTTATTTCGCTGGTTATTGTGTGTGGGAAGCAGTTTACGCTGACCATATAGACACATCATTAGTGACCCAAGGAGTACAATATTTTGAGGGGGTGAAGATGTTGGCCAGTGGTGTTTACGATAGTTTGTTTAGTAAGCGAGATGAGTTGTAATATACAGATTAATTTATAGAGTTTTTTATGTTTTGTTTTGTGTAAGAATTTTCGATTAGGTTTACTATGCACTACTTTTGAATACTTAATTTTGTGCGGTTTGAGGAAACTGCATGCAATGGCATGCGGGAACTATTGGCACCAAAGTATTTAACTCAATACAACCGTTGTTAGCTGTAGGGGTAGTTGCACTTAGCAAATAGGCGGGTGAATATCTATTATGAGGTCTGATACCCAGCTATATATTCTTGGTTGCTTTCTTTATGTACATGTTTTTTTATATCCCCACCATGGTCACCATCAGTAAGAATTATTACTAAACTATGAGAGTAACAATACTTCCCTATTCTTATAAAATTTCATAAATACTGTATTTATCAACTCCACAAGTCCGTAGAGACTAGTGCCTAGTGTCATGTACCCCGCCACTATTGAATAATTTTGTAACAAATGCACAATTCATAAAATTAAATAAGTGACATTGAGCCGTGGTCATTGTAATTATTTAAAATTCTCAGGGCTCAAGTAGCGTCTTAAGTTTTGTTTGAGCACTAAAATTTTTTCTCTCTCTCTTTCTCCTTTAATTTATATTGAATACATCTTGGCACATCAAGCTCCAGTAACATATGATGTCACTGGCGTGAGTAAATTTTCCGTGAAAACTCCTTATGCTCCACAAATAACTCCTCCCCGCCGATTTGGACATTATTGGTACATGAACCGCAGGAGGGGCATCTATTTTCTATATATGGAGTTTGTTCCAGTAACTCGGCGTAGACGCTAAGCTAACACTTGTGCATACACCTTGCGTTCTGGGGTACATTTGCATGGAGTATTACTTTTCAAGCTTGACAGCAAAAGTATAATAGGTACATATTTTTCCAATAATAGTAAAAATAAAAATTATAGAAAAATAAAAATAAAATGAATAAATTAACTATATACAATTAGGATACATTTAAGGACCTGGTTTCCTAAGAAACACGCTATTATATTGGTGTTGCTTGGTACAGTTAATATGATATCACTGTACATCAACGTACGTTTAACATACAGAACATAACAACCCTGATTGTAGTCTATTACAGTACGTCACACACCCCTTTATTTACCATTAAAATATATAAAGAAGAAGATTTCCCAGTAAAATTGAGAGTATATAGAATTAAGCATAATCATGTGGTCTGGAAAATCGCTTAAAATTGCAATCGTTTTAGCGTCAGCATTTGAGTATATCTTAGTCGGTTATGATCAAGGTTTAATGGGAGGTATTCTCTCCGGAGAACCTTTTATTAGACAGTTCAACAACCCAAGTTCAACTATGCAAGGTTGTATTGCCTCCTTATATGATATTGGATCATTTATTGGATCAGGTATAATTGCCTTCATTTGGGGTGAGAAATTAGGTAGAAAGAAAACAATTATCATCGGTGAAATTATTATGTTTATTGGGTGTATTTTGCAAGGTACTTCTTTTGAAGTAGTACAGTTATGTATTGGAAGAGTGGTTTCAGGTATTGGTAACGGTATGAACTCTGCTGCTATCCCAACGTGGCAAGCTGAGCTTACTTCCCATAAGTCTAGAGGTAAAGCATTGGTGGTAGAAACTGCAATTTTGATTTCTGGTGTAGCATTAAGTTTCTGGCTTGGATATGCTACTAATTTCACTGATACCAGTTTCCAATGGAGATTCCCAATCTTTGTTCAATTGATCTTTATCCTTGGGGTTCTTGGTGCTTTACCATTCTTACCAGAGACTCCACGTTGGTTGATTACCCAAGGTAGAGATGACGAAGCTAAGGCAATTTTAGCGAGATTAGAAGATGTAACTGATCTCGAACATCCAAAAGTTGTACAGGAGTACAATTATATCAAGGAATCCTACATTAAGGAGAAGGCCGCTGGTGAACCAACATTCAAGGCGTTGTTCAAAAAGAATGACAAGCAACAGAATTTGAGACGTATGTTGTTGGGTATGATGCCTTTAATGATGAACCAGATTTCAGGTATCAATGCCCCATCGTACTATTTACCCTTGCTTTTAGAAGAGAGTGTCAAATTAGAAAGAAACTTGGCCTTGATTTTGGCTTCCTGTGCTGCCACTCAGTATTTCCTCTTTTCCATTCTTCCAATCTTTTACATTGACACTTTTGGTAGACGTAAGACCATGTTATGGGGTTGTACTGGTTTAAGTGTGTGTATGATTGTCATTGCTGTTACAAATTACATTGATACTTACAAATCAGGTATTGTCACCACTACGTTCTTCTTTTTGTTCTTTGATTTCTTTGGCGCAAGTGTTCTTCCTGTTAGTTGGTGTTACTCTCCTGAGATCAGTTCATTGCAATATCGTTCTAGAACGAATGCTATTGGAATGGCTACCCAATGGATCTGCAATTTTGTCATTGTCATGATTACCCCGGTTGGTGTGCAAAACTTACAATACAGATTCTATATCATTTGGGCGGTAATGAACGCATCATTTGTGGTGATGAACTACTTCTTCTTAGTGGAAACTGCTGGTCATACCTTGGAAGAAATGGATGATATTTTTGAAAGACATCCTGGTGCATTCGCCACTTCTGAAGAAGAAAAAAGAGTCGGCTCTTCCTTTGGCTTTGATGAAGAAAAGAGTATCCAAGTTAGTGGGTTCCAGAGATCTGATAGTGAGAAGCCGGAGGCCCAGCATGTCAATTAGTTTTACAAACCTTTTTTTATCCCTTAAGAGTATTTATTAACTTGTAGATTAATAATAAGTGTACGTATGAGAGATTTGAGTACCGCCAGCAGAGTTTGCTATTCCATCAGCATTGTGCTGGGTCAACTCCATCCGGCTTTGTTGCATCTTGGCGAAATTGTTGAGAGTGTTATTATTTATCTGCTGAGTCATTTGTATTCCTTGCAGCATTATTTGGGATTCCACTTTTAATTGTTCAATCTGATTCTTCTTCAGTTGGATTTGCTCAGCAGACCGCGCTTGGCTCCACTCCGCAAACATGTTATTATCAATTATCAATAATTTATCGATAGGGGAACTTTCTGTGAGTGCAATACTAACCGCCAGACTTTTAAGCTCTGCAAATTCGCGCAGTACTGGGTACTCTTTTTTGTATACTCCCACTGACACCCGTATGTGCTGCTCCCTGGCCTTAACATACTGTGCTGCGTGATACGCAATCGCACTGAACGCTGTTAAATCCCACAGGAACGTGTTGGCAATGAACCATTCTCTTGTGATGTCTGACAGTCCCATCATACAAAATGCATGGGATGTACTGTTACAAGGAACAAATTGGTTTTGTAATGGCATGCCCTGTACAAAACAGCCATAACAGTAATCGCAACAGTACACATCTTGAGGGGAGCCATCTACAACTAACTGGTAGGTTCTACCAATAATGTTGGCAGGAGTCAAGAACTCACAAGGAGATTTTCCCAGAGTGTAATGTAAAAAATCCCAGAACTCTTTGACATTTTGGTTGACAAAAGTTTCTTGTAATTTGTACATGACTAATGCCGCCTTGTAACCTCTTCTATCATGTGTACTACCAATTGATAAGTCACATAGACCAGACCCATTAACAAGCTGAAACTGCAGGTCATACTTTAACAATGGCAGAACAAATGAACTATAGCATTCGGCGCAGACATTGAAGTTGCCAATGTTGCAGCGGTAGTATTGCGAACATGCAGTATTGGCGGTACAAGGTGGCTTGACAATAGCTTGTGAAAACAGAGTGGCCAAATCCTCTAATAAATTGCTGCTCATCAATATTTCAGTAGCGACAAGGGCTGCAAAACGATTTTCGAGATAACATTTGCCATGTGATCTTATGAATTTGCCATTTGCCTTTGGATTGAATCTGAAGTACTTGTTGTAGCATCCGCCGCAAAAGCTGACTCCATTGATAGCAAATGACTCACCCGTATGTGAATCCCATTGGAAACCGCTGAACTCTAAGCAATTCTGGATAAACATATTCCAATTACCGGTGTTTTGCGCTGCAATAAAACTTTGCTGGTAAGCAATATTGCCAAATGGACAACATGTATTTTCTGGGCACATTGATACCTCACTAGCAGACATTTTTTGGAAATGATTCTTGAAAGGTCCAACAACTGCTAAATCCTGGTAACATGCTTCACACATATATACAGGGACCCCTTGGCCAATATGAGGCAGGATATGGTACAATATCTGAGTATCACGGCAACTAGTAACGTATGATTTGCCACTATGGACTGATTGCGCCATAATACGCTTGTTCCAGAGGTCCACAAGCTGTCTAAGTTCTGCTTTGAGCTGAGACGACCGTCCGCCATTCATTAACGGGGCAATATTGCTACTCCAAAATATTTTAGAAGAGACAGAGGACATGCAACAACCAATACCTGCAAACGGATACTGAGTAGCGGGAATTAGTTCTTGTTCTAAGAATGTTCCTTTTAGATATTTTCGGAAACATGATACGCAAATGACACATTTAGGAGCTTCGCGGAAGGTGTAACCTTTGATAGTGATTGGCAGAAGTTCTAAAATGCAGCCATTTTCCCCACCAGGACACGTACCTAGAGACATAATGGAAAGATGATTGACAGAATTAGCCAACTCGTCCGGAGTGGTCATGGAAGGCCGTGTAGCAAGTGGAGGTGGACGCCGAGGAACAGCCCGGTCAGTCTGCAACTTGGTGTCCACTTCAGGCTCTATAGCGGCAACAAACGTAGATCCAGAGCTGGCTTGTGTGTCTAATCTTTGAATTGGCGGAGGTACAGCAGCTGGTTCCTGAACTGCCTCAAGAGTGTACGGGGGAAGCTGTTCATCAGTACTTGGTTGTCCATACAGATCCTGTGTAGCTTGCATCAGAGGAGCTACCTTTTCTGGGGCTGGAGAGTACAGACCATGTGTCGTTGGACGGGGTGTTATATCCGGAGGTGGACCTGATTGTGGAGATGGTTGATATGGATGTTGGTACAGCGGTTGTGGACCTGCTTGGTACGGCTGAACCCCTGGATACGGAGCTTGGTACTGCCCGTGTACCACACCTGGCTGAGGACTATAAAACTGCTGCGGAGCTTGTTGCTGTTGCTGTTGCTGCTGCTGCTTTTGTTGCTGTTTTCTCCGTGTAACTATATCAGGATCTTGATCGGTAGCAATTTGCCAAGCAACCTTGGCTACTTTTTTAAACATTACAAGAGGCCAAGAAAAAAAAAAATATATGTTGGGTATAGACTATATATATTTGTGAGACAGTTTCTTGGTAGGTACCGGGCTACGAACCACGCTTCCATGTGGGTAATCATTTTAGGAACAGACCTACCTTTAAGTTGTAGAGGCGATTTTCATCCCAGTTTTAACCTCGGGAATTTTGCTAATTCTTTCTAGCCATGCAGATAATAATGGGAATTCATTAATACTTCCAACCGCGAAATCATGTTTAAAAACCCAAGGGAAACTCATGATATCAGTAATTGTTAAATGATCACTTACTAAATAACCAGTACCATTTGTCTTCAATCTAATTTCTAAAACACCATATAATCTTTTAGATTCAGATTGATAACGTTCAATTGCATACGGAATTTTCTCCTTAGCATACTTACCAAAATGATGAGCTTGTCCTTGCATTGGTCCTAAACCAGCAGCTTGGAAAAACATCCATTCCATTTGTTCATAATAAAGTGGATCTTTTGAATCAAAACTGAATTTTCTATCTAAATCATATTTATCTGCAAGATAAAGTAAAATAGCACCTGTTTCACTAATAGTAGTACGTTTGCCATTAGAATCAACATCTGAAATTGTTGGAATTCTACCATTGGCATTTAAAGCAATAAACCAAGGCTCTTTTTGAATATTTGTCAGAATATCAAGAGTAGTGACATGAATTGGCTTCTTTATATACTCTTTAATTAATTCAAGAAAAATGCCAATTTTTTGACCATTAGGAGTAGCCAAGGAATAAAGCTTAAGATATGGAGCTTCAAACTTATCAGTTAAAGGATCACCTTCATCAATTAAAACCATTGACAAATATATTAGATTATAAGCAACTCTCGAGGGGTCATCGCAGCTTTAGTAAGCACTTCTTTTCCGGTTGAGAGCCCCGGCTGCGGAGATCTTTAGAGATTATTATTTACACAAATATGAGGTGAGAGGGCGTACATGCTATCGAAGAAGTTTATTAGAGTACTCATCTACTCAGGAGTATGTTTACTTTTACTATGCAGTTTCTGGATTATACGCATGCTCCAGCGACCTTTAGTGATGCCAAACATTGATATTGCGTCGGTGGCGGCGATTTATGCTAAATCAAACGAGTTGTGGCCTGAGTATATTGTTGATCTTACATTTAAAAAATGTCCAAGAGCTGCGTCTAAATGTTATATACGCGATTCAGAGACTGATAAATCAATTAATATCAATTGGATAAGAGTTAATAAGAACTTATATCTAAAGAGTCAAGATCGCTGGAATTTTGACTGGAACGAATATAATCTTTTTGTGAAAACTGTGAATGTGCCTGAGCTTAAAAGTGATGATTTATTAGCTAAAAAGTACAATGGCAAACCTTTATTTATTAATCAATTGGCTATTTTTAACCCAGTTTCAGATTTAAGTAAAGATAATCCAAATAAGTTACCTAAATTAATTATTGATGATTATCATCAACGCGGAAGAACTTTTAAAGATATAATTTTGGAAGATTATGAGTATACGAAGAATATGATTTTGGGTACTGATAAACGGGATTCTGTTACAATTCCTACCGTTAAGCAAGTGACCGAATTAGGATGGAAAGATGCTGGTCATGGTCTCTGGTATAAAAGGGGATCATTAGATCTTGAGCATACTTTACAACGGATTGACGTGCTTTTCGGAGGTGATGCCATTGATCCGCGTAGTGATTGGTTTATGCTTCCTTCAAAATTGGATGTGGGTCGTCAACAATATTCTAGTTTTATAACATTACAGAACCGTCATTTATCTAAAAGAGGTCGGGCTATTATCTCCAAAAAACCCAAATTAAAGGTTAATTCATCTGGTGAATTTAAGATTTTACAAGTGGCCGATCTTCATTTTTCTACTGGTGTAGGGGAATGTCGCGACCCGTTCCCAGCAGACACTAGGGAAGGCTGTGAGGCAGATCCTAGAACCCTTAGGTTTATTAGACGTACTTTAGATCTTGAAAAGCCTGATTTTGTGGTATTAACTGGCGATCAAATCTTTGGAGAAACTTCACCAGATGCATTATCAAGTTTTCTTAAGTCAGTTGCAGTGTTTATAGAGTACCGGATACCTTTTGCGCTTGTATTTGGTAATCATGATGATGAAAGTTCCATGACTAGAGAACAAATCATGACAGTTTCCGAATCTCTTCCTTATTCGTTGGCAATTGCAGGCCCCGAGAAAGTTCCTGGGGTTGGTAATTATTACTTGACAGTAGATGGACCTAAATCATCAAACCCTGCTATTCTGTTATGGTTTCTTGATACTCATAAGTACTCGCCTAATCCAAAGACTAATCCTGGTTATGATTGGTTAAAAGAGGACCAGCTTGACTGGTTGGAAGAATCACAGCGCAATTTGCGGCCCGCCATTGGTAAATACTCACACATTCATATGGCCATGACGTTCTTTCACATTCCAATTCCTGAATATAGAAACTTTGCCAAGGGTAAATTAGTTGGGTCGGCCAAGGAGGGAGTTACTGCTTCTACTTATAACACTGGTGCAAGAACTTTATTCGGTAAACTTGGAATCACCGTTGCCTCAGTGGGACATGATCATTGTAATGATTACTGCTTATATGATACTTCTAAAGAGCATGGCTCTGCAGAAAATAGTATGTGGCTTTGTTACGGTGGTGCAGTTGGCGAGGGAGGTTATTCAGGATATGGTGGTACCCCAAGAAGATTACGGACTTACTTATTTGAAACAAATCAAAATAGTATTACTACTTGGAAAAGAATAGAAAATGATCCAGATACAATTATAGACAAGCAAACTTTAGTATCTGGAGGTAAAGCAGTTAATTAAACTATTTACAAAATTAGGTTATTCCTAATATTGAGTCCGCAGCTGGGACTGGTTTATCACAAATTTCGATATCCTCAATATTATGTACTAATATCTTATCATTATTTAAATTTAATTCAAATATGAAGATTCCTGAAATTATACGTTCAACAACATCATCAGATTTAGGTGATGTTGTAAATAACAGACTTAAATTATTCTGTAAATTATGTACATTTATATTTTGATAAATTGAATCATCAATTTCACCCATTTTATGTTTACCAAGTCTAGCATTTGTAGTATCAGTTGATTCAAGATGTAAACAATCTTTAGAACAAGTACTCCACTTCATTATAATTTTATAAGTCCATGGAAATAATGTATATCTATAATATTTTGATAATTCAACAGTTTTTAATTCTTCAAATACTGAAACTGTATCAGTTAATTGTTTTTCAAATTCATCAATTTCTTTTGGTGATTTATTAATTGATAATTTCATTGATGGTTCTTCAATAAGAATGTTTGAAATATGAAGTTTAACTTTAGGATTAACCACAAAATTTGTAACTAACATTTCAATAGCACCTTGCGTCATCATATAAGGATATCTACCCTTAATAATAGGTATTAATGGATGGGTATATGGACAAATTCTTAAAATAATTCGTGGTGATAATAAATCATCCGTTATCCCATTTATTAAAGTATTAGGTACAACCTGTTCTAGCTTCTCGCGTAAATCATTAAGATTTGCCATAGCTTCGCTATTAAATCCCCTCCTACTATTCCATATCCTATTACTTATATTAATTAACGCTAACTTCTGCCTTAGCCTCATCTCATCGGATAGACATCCATCTCTCCCTTTCGTTTCTACAAATAAACGTTTAATGCACAAGAGCCCTTATATATTCTATACAATTCTAATCCCGTGGGCGGCGGCTTTAGCCAACGTTTCCGTTTGGGTGATTCTAGCCACAGTTTCACGTTCTTTTAATCTACCAGAGACAAATTGCTTTTCACCTCTAGCAATTAAAATTCTTAAAATAATGTCTTCAGTCTCCGCTTTAATAGCCAACGGGTCAGTTTGCGCGGCCTTAACTACTTTCTTTGCATGAGCCCGAGATTTCGCTGAACCTTGGGCCATAATTGTACCAGATCTTGCAATAGTACCAGATCTAGTTAATTTAAGTTCCTTCTTATCCGTATCTGGAATCTCATAATAATTTTTATCCCTTATAAATTTGTTTACCAGGGGCACTAATTGTTGTACCTCTTCAAATAAAGAATGCACATCTGTAACATAATGAACTGGTACTAACAACAATCTTTGATATTTTTGATCTTGTAATTTCTCTAATGAAGGACCATCACCATCAGCATAAAAAAATTCAATACATAACACTTTGAGCCATTGAAATGTCACTTCTAATTCCACTTGAGTTAATGGACGATTCGAGTTACCTCCCAAGTTTGCCATTGTAGTTTGTAAAATATTTAAACCATTTCTAGTAACCAAATCGTTCTTTGCACTACTCAATGGTGGTAGTAATAATAAATCAGCAGTGGTTAGAACAACTGACCATGCCTCTAACATTACTTTGAATAACATGTGTATAGTTAAAGTTTGTGACAACACTCCTAAATTGGCATTCAAATAGTCTCCCAATGGGATAATAGCATTACGAAGAGTTTTCTTATCTGGTAGTTGGGTACCATCATTACCACAAACAGTTCTTAAAGTTGGACGTGATAAAGAATAGAATATAAACTTTGAGAATTTGTTAACCATTAAAGTAATACATCTATCTCTTATTCTCACTAAAGATCTATGAGCTCTACCCATACAAAAGAGAGCATCAATTTTTTCACTTTCCATAGAAATAGAACAAAGTAAACGACCATTATCTGCCAATTGGAACCATTGCTCTTGAGGTATACCATTATCATTGAATTTCCGAGGATCTAAAAGAATAGATGCTCTACCAAGAATCTCATGGCTCAGCTTTGACTTGGAATCATCCCAAACGGTAGCCTTTATAACTCCTGCATTGGATTTTGGCACTGCTAATTCAAATTCCTCATTCCATTGTGGGGTCAAATCATTGATAATCTTTCTTGTCTTACCAATAGTACGACGTGAAGTAGTATCAGTGAGCACCACATAAGCATTGAAAAATCCATCGTTTCCTATTGCCTTTAAGTCTTCTGCCTTTACAATCTTAATAGAGAACAAGTCAATAGAGCTAGTAGGTTTCACTGGACCATTCTTTGCCTCAATCACTGCGGAAATTCGTTCTGGGTTAACTTGTTCTTCCAACTTATCTATACCATGAAGCATGGCACTAATATTATTGAGAAGCACACATGTCCGTTCTTTGAACTTATAAGGGGTTGGGGCGTCAAGTTTTTGACTGCCGGTAACCGATGCCTTCACTCCAGATAACCATTTCATGGCAATGTTAGTCTCCTCAGCGACAAGCTCGGTCTCTTCAATCAATTCACTTTCATCATTTAAATCTTGCGTGATAAGCTCTAAGCATTTATAGCCATAAGTCACCATTGACTCCGAGATCGACTTAATGAGTACTGTATAAAGCTTACTGAGCTCATACTCGTTGGGCCACTGCAAACTTTTTAAAACCCCCAAATTCTGGTTATAAATACGTAAACAGTCATTTACCGATGAGGACACTTGCTTTTCATCATCTGGGACCAAAGAAAAATCATCTATTTCAAATGCATTGTTAGAAAATTCTTTAATCTTTTCGTCACAGCTTTGCACAAACCGTTCAAGGAATGGGTAGAAAAATGCCTCCAAATTAAATGGGAATTGAGCAGTTTTCTTTGATTGTGTAAATAAATATCTGATCTCACGTAATGTCTTGTACACTTCCATGGCATCTTCATAAGAAACCTCCTTGTTACGCTTGTTGATGTGTTTTAATATTGCCTCAGAGTCTATGGCTATACCCGAGGTAAATTGCTGAGCAGATAATCGGGCAATATCCAAAAATCCTAAAAATGGTCGCTTGAATCTTTCTTGAGTTTGCTGTAACGTAGTGATGATCTCATTGGCGGCTAAATATACATGGTCAAATTTTACTGAATCATCCCTAGGGATCGCCGCAAGCACGTCACAGTATTTAGTATCTATGGCGGCACCAACTGCCTTCATAATCTTTCTCTCCCATCTCTTAGAAAGTCCTGACTCGACAATATACTCATCATAAGTTGGATCACCATAAACATACTCTGTCAAACATTTAATGTACATATTGAATTTAGGTCTGGTGGGTGAGAATATTGAACCTAGCAATCTCTTGATACTGGCCATTATTTGGAAGTAAACCACTTGAACGTTATTTGCCCACTCTCTCTTATCAGGCTCTGGCCACTCTAAAATATCAAAGTCTTCTTCGTCCTTGATTTGTCTGGAGGCAATATCGATAACCGTGCCGCAACGATCAATGTCAATATCCACAATTTCGCCAGTGTTGGTGGTTAAATTGATTACAGTGTTATTAGCCGCGGTAAACAATAACGAGGCACGGGCCTGAACCCCCATTCTCCAAAAATTCGATACCAATTGGATCAACTCATTGGTTGTATTGTCAAACAACACTTTTGGATCAGCAGTAGTTTGCTTGAGACACGCCTCTAGAAACTTAATATAATACTCTCTAGTGAGATCTGGAATGATATAATAAGGCCCCGTCTTGCTACTAGTAACCGTCTGGTGAGCCATTGCCGTTGGTCGTTTCAACTTGGCTAAAAGCGTGGTAATGCCATTTGCCTCATTCTCCTTCCACCGTTTATAACTTTCCACTGTTTTAAAATCAGATGGTAAATATATACCACTATCATTATGATTACTAGCAATAATACCTTTTAAATCTTGCTCCAAGGCCATTTCTATTGCACTATCCTTTAATTCATAAATATTTTGTTGTAAAGTATCGGCATCCACCATAAATATCTTACCAATTAATTGAGCACTTGGCATCTCTGATAACTGGAAAGATGGAGCATCATATGTCTTTTTAACATTATCATCATTACCATTTGATGAATAACCATAATTTATTAAACTTTTACTAGTAGTATCCATAGTAGATTTTGTTTGTCGAAGATATTCAATTGCGGTTTCTGAATGTTTTTCATTGATAATTGCTTCTATTAAAATCCCAATAAATTGTGAAAGTTCTCTAAATATAACTGCATTGGCTTCCATACCAGATTGTATGAAAAATGGTAATTCTTTATTTATGGTCTTAGTATACATTGATATTAGATAACTGCAATTACGAGCATCATTAGCTGGTATCTCAGGAATCATGGCATAAAAACTTAACATACAACGTCTTGTTGAATCTGGTAAAGTTTTACGATATGACTTTATAGCAATAGAATCTAAAATACTTTTTAAATTTTTTAAAGTATCCTTTGGTAATCTATTATCTTTATTATCTAATTCTTCCTTTGAACCAAACTGCAGCACTAGTTTAGTTAAATGTCTAGAGCTTGAACTTGAACCACTATATGAAACGCGTTTCCTACTTGAAGGAGGAGTGGTTAATGTTGACTGAGCAGAACTTGAACTAATAGGAGTAATTGTTGGAGTTCGAAATCTAGGTTCCATTCTATAATCTATAATCGCCACTTGCAACACTTTTAAATAAACATCGCGGATATTTATTGAGCTAACATCTGTTAAGGATATACCTGAGAATGAACTAGATAAACTCCCAGATGCTGAACTAATAGATGCCATCCTATCCATCTTTTATGAGAGAATTAAATTTTAGATATTTCTGTCCCTTATATATATATATATTTATTTATAGACTAAAAAAAAAGAAATACGAATGATGATCCAGTAATGCGTACCTGTCGATTTAAACATGACGGACTGTTACCCTGTGACTGCTGGATAAATAAACCCAAGCGGCTGGGAAATTAAGAAGTGCAGGAAGACTAATACAACGACATGTCAAGTAGTCTCGGGAAATATATTCCTATGATTGATGCTATACTTAGTGTATCTGATTTACAACTGGTTAGTGCTAAGAAGATAAGGCTGGCTCTTGAAGCGCTATTTAGTGTTGATCTTGTTGATGAAAAGAAAGTATTGGCTGATGTTATCATGGAGCGTTATTATAAGTTAATTGATGAAAGATCTACAAAAAAAAAGAAAGATAATAAAAAGATTAAAGTTGATGATGAAACCGTTGCTGCTAAATTACATGCTCTGTTAAATTCACGTAATTTAAGAAAATCTCAAACTCCAGTATCTCTGTCAAAACAAAAGAAAAGAAAAAGAGAAGGTTCATCATCTAATAATAATGGATTAAAAATGCCAATGAGATTAAGTACTCAATTAATAACATTTCTTGGTGAAGAAACTTTACCAAGAACTGAAGTTGTTAAAAAAGTTTGGGAATATATTAAACTTCATAATTTACAAAATCCTGAAGACCGTCGTCAAATATTATGTGATGAAAATATGGAACCAATATTTGGTAAAAAAACTACAATGTTTCAACTTAATAAAATTTTATCAAAACATTTATTTAAAGATGATGATATAACTTCACTGTCTTATAAAATACCTGAACAAGAAATAAAACCAAATGAGGAAAATCCATCTTCCGAAGAAGAGTAAAAATAACAAACTTACCCTGCAGCGTTAACCATGATGCTCATCCATTGGTTTGAGGCCCCTATTATTGCTCCAGCGCGGTACAAATGAAGAGTGATTTAAAGAAAAAATTACTTAAAAAACTAACAAGTGATTTCTTACTCCTTTGTTTTATCTACTGATTTATTATTAAAGAAAACATCTATATATAGAAAGAGAGACTATATATTTAATCATGGGAATTTGTGTTACTATTTCAAAATTAGTTAGTGTTTCTTGTCTTGGACTTGCTACTGGATATATAGGTAATGAAGCTTATAAAGGTGTTCCACTGTTAATTGAGTCAACTAAATCATCAACATTAGATGATGTTAAAACAATTATTGCTAGTATGATTACTAAAACAAAATTAGTTATTGTTTCACTTGGTGGAGTTGCAACAACTTTATTCTCAATGTGTTTCTTTAAAGCTGCTCCAAGGGGTCGCCACCCATATCTTATCTATGCCGCCATTGGAGGACCTGCAGCCTTAGCTGCTTTATTTATTAAGAATTACTCTATTGAATTAAAATTACAAGAAGAGCCAATTATTACAACAAAACCAAAAGTTAAATCATCTAAAGAAGAACCATCTCAACTTGATAATTCTGTATATCAGGATTTAGGCGCATCTTCTGAAGATGATATTCAAAAAGATGAGATCGATATTGAAGCTGATAAATCAATCGCAAAGGCATCTACCGTATCTAATTTAGAAAAACTTCAATCTGGATATATCACTGCTACTTATATTCTCGGTGCCGCGTTTGGTCTTTCTACAATTGGTGTCATTGGTGATTTAGCTTAACTCCCCCTAATCCTGTCCATACAAATAAATATAATCATTTAGAAAAAAAAAAAAATGTCTTCCCACACTTTTTCTTCTTTTTTTTTTTTTTTTTTTTTTCTTCTCCAAATCAATTCTCTCCTTCTTTTGTTTATATACTACTAGTACAATTCAATATATTAACATTAAAAATTTAGCTCTGTACTTTTGTCTGTATATTAAAAGATACTCCTGGATATGTACTTATTTCTGCCAGAACTGATGCATCAACTCCCAAACTTGATAATATACCTCTAATAATACCACAAGGAAACCAAAGATATGGTTTAGCTCTTTCTATTGTTGCATCTTCTCCATCAGAACTATTCATATTAGCAATTCCTTTAAAACTATGATCAATTAATACAAATGCTCCTCTATGATTTGTTCGAAGATTATCCATTTGTTTACCATATAAATTCTTCCAAATATCACGACAAATAAATTTCATTATATTTAAAATATCCAGATTTAATTTTAAATTTTGACGATTAAGTCCATTTGCAAATTCATCATTATTTAATTTATAATTTAATAATTCACCAATACGAAGTCCAATATTATAACCATAACTTTCAACACGATAAATAACATCAGGATTCTCTAAATTATCTAACAGATTAAGCATTCCAACAGTTCCAGGCTTGTGCTGTTCGCTATCATCTTCTATACTAAGTCCCTTGATAGCCTCTGATCCCTCGTCAAATAATTTATCCTTAGTTATCATATGCTCGGTCTCAACATCTCGTGATACCCGGATAGCCAACGGTAGCATCTCTACGAGTAACAAATCCAAGCACGTAGCATTCACCTCGCTGATCAAACTGGTCATCTCGCGCCGCCCCCAGCCAGTATTCCATTTCTACACGTATATCATCGAGCACGTGACACACAATAAGTGTGCAGGAACTCTTGCAGGATAGTGCTTATGCTCATTACAGTACTACTACAATAGCATAACATAGTGTCTATTTAAGATCTCTTAAAAGGATGGGCTTCGGTATTGAAAACATACTCATCTAAGCTCCATACTTTTTTATCTGAATAAAGTAAATAATAATATTTTAAAGTTTCTGCGAACCAGAAACTTTCACAGCTATCAGCTTTATTTCCAGGGTTTAATTTCCCATCAGTAAAGTATAAATGACTGACATCAACTAATGCAGCGGCACCATCTTCAATAGAAGCATGTTTAATAGTATTTTCAAACATTTTCCAAGCCTTTTCACGCCATTCTAAATCACCAGTTATTCTATACATATAAAATACTGATTCAATAAGTTCTGGTCTTAAAATAAATTTAGGATCCATATTATTAGCATATAATGGAACATTATACAGCTTACCAACCCCCCAAATAACATCACCATCTTTAGTTATTTCTAAACCTTCTCTTGGTAAAGTTGATTCAGTAAGTGTAAATTGTTTCATAAACTTTGGTTTAGGTTTAGGTGGGAATTTCTTTAATTTCTTTGGATCATATTTATTACCATTTCTTCCAGTAACATATTGCTTATAATTAAGTTTATTGGCATTTAAGATACGATATTCAAGGTCCTCTTCTTTTAAACCTCCCTCACTTACAACCTTTGGTTGCCCCTCTTTTAAATTATCAAATCTATTAGGAAATGTGCCGTGAATACCAAGATTTGCTAAATACAGCTCTTCAGTGGTAAAATCTGACTCCTTAAGCTTTTCAGTATTCATTCTAATTCTCTTAATCTTATCCATTATATCAAATGTACATTCAGGATCATCTTCAGTGGTTCCTTCAGGACATGATTCTGCTACCATCCATTCAGGCATTAATTCCATTAATTCATAAATCTTATAACAACCATTAGTAAGTTTCTTTGCAATTTCAATATCCTCTTCACTTTGAGTGACTCTACCATATAATCCAAACATTCCACCAGCAAAACAACTTAAATGAGAAATCCAAGTCTTTTCCTTAATGTTATTATCACCAACAGTTCTTGCCTTAAATTCTGATAAAAACAATACATCGTCAGGGTCCGTCTTCAAATGAGGAACTGTGTTAGATTCTGCCAACAAAATTGAAGGTAATTTGGCCTTGAAAAATTGATATTTTTTAATCTTTTCTGCAGAGTATTTAAACATGTCAAGGTACTGACTCATGTATCCATTCAATAAATGATATTGTTTAATAAGATATTCATAATAGGAATCAGCCAAACCACCCAAAGTATAAGATAACAGACCCATAGAAGATTGACGAATACCAACAAGCATACACAACACTTTATGACCATTAGCTACTGTACTCAAATATTTCGAAGTATCCTTTTCATCATCAGTCAATGGTCTATCTTCAGGGTATTTGATAGCACGACATCCTGAAATATCCAAATGTGTTGGCATTAATCCATTTAATTCCCAATCTGGATGATTCTTCTTCTCTTGATCAACAAACTCGGCCATACCAGCTGTTAATTTATGAACAAAATGAAAGAAAGTATCATTACCTGTAATCTGACCCAATCTTGTAAATTCAAGAGTTAAAGTACCAAACTCTGCAACTGAACCAGCATTTGAAGCAAATTTAGGTCTAGCCGCATCATGATCAGCCCAACGGTAATATAAAGTTGGCATATTATTTGGTGTATCAAAAATTCCCATCATCATTTCTCCACATTCAATAGATTTTTCATAAAGTCTTTCATCTCCAGAAATATCATAAGCAGCAATTAATCCACCAAGTGCTCTAATAACGGTTTCAAATGTTGGAATATATGGACGAACAGATCTACGGAAATTAATTTTAGATACTTTATCAACAGCATATTCCCATTCATCAGCTAATCCCATTAAATGTAAAGTATCTAAAGTATCAATAAGAGTAATTGACCATCCAACAAATGGATCTCTTCCCTTTTTACTCAATGGCTGAAGTTCATCAAAATCAATTGCATGTTTTTTATAACTAAGCCAACTTTTCAAGAAAGCTTCCCTAATTTGTTTTAATTTAGCAACATCAGCTACTCCACCATTTTCTTCAAATTCTTCAGCTTGAATTTGTGGATAATTTTTAACAGAATAATCAATTTCTGGTAAATGAAACATAGTTTCCCTATCTGGTGGGAAATGGAATGGTCTTGGTAAAGAAATTTCTGGATCAGTCAGTGCTTTATAATCGCTCTCATCTCTTGATGCTCCAAAATCAGTTCCCACTATAGGTAATGATTCAAGTGGTACTTCAGCTTCATTATCAAATGTTGTACCAGTAATTTTTTCTACTACTTGGTTGGTTTCTTCTTTATGTTTGTTCTTGGAACCTTGTAAATGAGGTATTTGAGGTATAGATGGCGGTGGTGCACTTGTTAAATAATTGTACAGTTTATGGTGATAACCAAGTGTCACTAAAAATGAAATTAAAACAGAAATAGCCAATAGCCATTTATGTTTACGAAACTTAACCCGAACAAATGACGTAAAGGACATAATAAAATAATAGCTTATCAGTTGGAAGCTCACGCTAAAATATACTCAACAATGTCTCAATTTAAACCAGCTTGATATAATCTGTATAGACAGCAGATGGCGGGTAATGCAACGTGTAGAACAACAGGGGGATGAATGCACCTAGGATACACAGTTTCTGGTAAAGGAAAAAAAAAAAAGTAAGAAAAACTGGCCACCAAAGCCACACGCCAACTCAACGGTAATATGGGTTCAGCCCGTCGTTTTGAATCTCCATTGGATTCGCGCGCGCTTAGCAATACAGGAAATTACACGTATCGTAGATCAAGAGCGGTACCTGAAAAGGCTTTAAACCTTCTAAGATAGTCATTGGCAAATGAATTTTTTATCATCATCAGCTTTACGTCACAAAAAGAATACCAGACGTGGTATTAAATTTACCATTATGGTAGTTGGACAATCAGGTCTTGGTAAATCTACATTTATTAATGCATTATTAGACTCAAAGATCTTACCACACATGTATGAGCCAGTAGGAACTTCAATGGATGAACCTAAAGTTGCCTCTTTTAGTACGATTGATGAATCATCAACTGTTAATGCTGCTGTATTTCAACGTGATTTTAATCCAGCTTTAGCTGATCAAGAACCAGGTATTGCTATTACTGAATCAGAAGTTGAAATTTTGAACAAGGGTGATTACTCAAGAGTATTTTTAAATGTTATTAATACTCCTGGTTTTGGTGATAATATTGATAATAGTGTATGTTTTGATGGAATTATTGATTACTTAAAACAGCAATTTGATTTAGTTTTGGCAGAAGAGACAAAATTTAAGCGTAACCCAAAATTTAAAGACACTAGAGTTCATGTATGTCTCTATTTTATTGCCCCAACTGGTCATGGTCTTCGAGAATTAGATGTTGAGATAATTAAGAAATTATCTAAATATGTTAATATTGTTCCAGTTATTGGTAAGGCAGATAGTTTTACCAAGGCAGAGTTGGCAGAATTTAAAGAGAATATTTTATTTGATATTGAAAAATTTAATGTTCCAGTATTTCAATTTACATCTGATGAAGAATATGAAGATGAAACTGATGCTAACTCTGAAGATATTCCTGATGATGAAGATGATGATCTTGTTAATCAAAACAAATATTTACAATCTATTCAGCCGTTTGCAGTTATATCTTCTGAAGATGAAATCATTGTTGGTGGTGAAAAGTTAAGAGGACGTCAATACCCTTGGGGATTTATTGATATTAGTAACCCAGAACATTCTGATTTTAAAGTATTAAAGAATGTTCTTCTTAGTTCTCATTTACAAGATTTAAAAGATTTGACCCATGATTATTTATACGAAAATTATAGAACTGAGAAATTGAAAGCTGTCAATGGTCTTAGCCCAGAAGAAATTGGTACACCAGAGGCTAAAAAGAAAGAATTCTTGGGATCGCGCGACTCTTATATTCCTGAACCTCCTTCATTATCTAATCTTAACGCTTTAGCTAATATTAAGGACTCTGTCATTTTAGAAGAACAAAATGAGAAAGATTTCGCAGAACTTTTAGACAGTGTTCAATTAAACACCAAACCGTCAACTTCCTCATTCGTTCAGGACTCAGTTGCATCTCTGAAATCTATTGATTCTAAGAATAGAACCCAGTTACGTTTATTATCAGAGACTGTTCCTTACGCTTTGAAACAGGAGCAAATCCAACAACGTAAGCAAAAGTTGGCCGAATTGGAGGCTAAATCTGCTAAGGAGTTGCAATTAAAGGAAAAAGCTTTAGAAAAGAAGGCCTTGGAATTGAAGTTGCGTGAGCAAGAGTTGGCGGCCCAAATGTCAGAATTGGGAATCACTAGTCCTACTAGCCAAGTAAGTGCAAATTAAACTGTATTAAAGAGGGAAACTTTTCCATATATACATATATAAATACTATTTCATTTTGTTTGTTTGTTTTTTCATTTTATATATATATTGGTGTTCAATATATCTAATATCTTGAAAAAGATATTGCTTAGTGCTTCTTTTTTTTTTTTTTTTAATTTGGCTATTTCAGTTGTTTTTTTGTCTTGTTTTTTTGCTCACAATATACACCCATTTATAAAAAAAAAAAATTATTCTAAAATACTTTATCAAATATCTCACCATACTCATCGCTGGAACAAAAGTTGACGTTTTTAAGCCACAGACTGTTCATTACATCAGCCACTTGAGCCCGAAGCTTTGGGTCCACGGCGAGCAATTTGAGCACTGCAGATCTTGCATCAAATGGTAACTTGGATACAAATCCTAAAATGTCAGGGTTATTGCTCACAACATTTTCGAGTTTAGTATTTATTTCTTCATTATTATCGATAGGTAATTCTTTGCGTAGAAAATCAGTTTGTTTCCGAATCAAGAAATACTTGGAGAAATGCGGATCACCGTCATCATCCCTACCTTCTCCTCTGTCAGCGGCATCCCAAGGTCTCATTAAATCTAAAGTTAATATTAAGTAGCATATACCAAGTGCCCAACTATCAAGTGGCTTAGCCCGATCAAATATAGATTGATAAATCTTTACAGACTGATCTAAGGCCTCGGGGTCATTGTCATCGTCACCATTACGAAACTTAACAAGCTGGGCAATCTTTTTGGGACTGAAAAACAATTCAGGAGCTTTATAACTTTTAGTGCCATAAGTAGTGAGATCGATTTTTTTCATATACTCTATTTTCTGAGCATTATCCATAGCATCATACTTATCCATATGGTGACTCATACCAAAATCAGTAAGTTTAATAGTGAAACCGTCATCAATCAAGAAATTATCAAGTTTAACATCACAATGGCAAACCCCATGGCTATGACAGTATGCAACCCCACTGGCCATCTGCTTGAAAATATTGTTCCTAATCGGAGTAGGAATGGTTACTTGATTCTTATGACAACGAATAAGAAATGAGAAAACATCACCATATTTATAATACGGTAACGCAATAGACCAATAATGATCTACACTATCTTCATCATAGCATAAAGTATAAACTGGAGAAATATTTCTATTCTTTAATCCAATCATAGTATCATACTCGCATTTACTGTAATAATCATATAATTCATATGAAATTTCAGGTAATTTCTTAAGAGTCTTCACCACTACTAAATTATTATTTTCATGAGTCTTTTTCTTTAAGATCCATCCACCAAATCCAACATAAAGAATCTCTGATTTCTTTATAAAAGTTGGTGCATGTTCCTTCTCTAAGCATTGTTCAGCATCTTCCTCCTCCTCTTCTTCAGCGTCTTCTTGTCTTAATACTTTATTATCTTCTACTTCTTCGGCAATATCTTCAAATGAATAAGCAATAGCTTCTCCCAGCTTAAACATTGTATGACTAAGAGTGCTACTCCTGTTAAGTCGCGTTGGCTCCATAGATATGCTAGGAACAGAGTTATGCTTAATAGAAGTTGGACTATTAGGACCTGATTTAGGAATATCAATACTTCCTGGTTCTATTTTCGGTATTGGACGTGGTACACTACTATGTACAATCGGGTTCGCAGTCACCAGACCTTGACTGCTAGCTTGCAGTCCTCGTCTTGATTTCTTCGAAAATGGGTTTCTCATTAATCACTCTCTCAATCCCATACTCAACTGAAAAATAGATAAATAGTATCTAATCCTTAAAGGAAACCACAAAAAAAGAATAAGTTAAGCAATGGTTTGATCAAAAACAAGTTGCCCTCCTATTCAAAAAAAAACTCCCCACATCTCTCTCTGTCTGGCTCAGCCCATCTCACACATAAACATTACCCGCCACTAAGCCGTACCACTCCCGAATTGGGGGTGGTAATCTTTGGCAGGGTTATAGGACCCTGATGCCGCTGCACCGTGGGGAGCCCAGCAGCCTTACACGTTTTTTTCCCTAACGGGAGATGACCATCTCTAAAATTTCAATAAAACTTTCGAGGAAGTACTTTAGTGACTCTTTTACATTAGTCCTATTTATTTCTTAAATTGACAATGTTATTTTCCATTAAGCTTCAAAAGGAGATTTATGGTCCTTGGAAAGGGAATTACATTGACTATGAAAAACTTAAAAAGTTATTAAAGGAAAATGTGTATTATCAAGGGGATTCTGACTCTTCAGGAGGTAAGAAATGGTCAGAAAAGAATGAAAGAGATTTTGTTCATATGTTAGATTTAGAACTTGAAAAAGTTTATTCATTTCAATCTTCTGAATATACTAAAATTGATAAAAAGATTGGTGAACTTGAAAACATTATTGACAGCAACGTTGAGCTTCCAGAGGCTGAAGATGAAGATAGTACCACTGCTAAGAATCAAAGTTTTTTAAGTAATTTTGATTATAAACTGTTCCAAAATCAGCTAGATGAAACTTTAAATGTTGCTCAAAAATTGGACCATTTTGCAAGAGTTAATTTTACTGGATTTGTTAAAATTGTTAAGAAACATGACCGTTTACACTCTGATTATAGTGTTAAACCATTACTTAATGTTCGTCTTAATGAGCTTCCATTTCATTCAGAAGATTATTCACCATTATTGTATCGTATTTCTATTCTTTACAGTTTCCTTAGAGAAAATTTCCTGAACAAGCTTGTTTCATCAAGTTTCAATTCTGTTAACTTGAACTCTGTTAGCTCTACCAAAGCTCTCACTAATGATGCTCCAGCTTCCAAGTCTTACAAGACTTTTAAGTTTTGGATTCATCCAGATAATTTGATGGAAGTTAAGACCAAGATTTTACGTCACTTGCCAGTGTTAATTTATAACAACACTCAGGACTCGGACCTTACCAACGACGATAACGATTCGATTGTTACTTCATTATATTTTGATAACAGTAATTTTGACTTGTATAATGCCAAATTGTTGAAAAATAACAACAGTCCAACTTTACGTTTAAGATGGTCTGGAAGATTAATTGAGAAGCCAGATATCTTTATGGAAAAGAAATTATTCCATGATGGGTTTGATGCCTCTCAAGATAACGCTGATGAGAAACTCGTCTCCTTTAAGCTTAAGGAAAAATACATTGACAGTTTTGTTCTTGACCGTGATCCAAACACTGTTAAGAAGATTTTGCGTAAGATGCAAAAAAGAGGTGATGATAATGGTCAATTCAAGCAAGCTTCAGTGACTTTAGAGAAATTACAAACTTTTGTCTCTGAGAATGACTTGGAGCCATGTCTTCGTTGTATTTACACTCGTACAGCTTTCCAAATTCCTGGTGATGACAGAGTGAGAATCATTATTGACTCTGATATCTTATTTATTAGAGAAGATGCTTTTGATAAAGCTCGTCCAATTCGTGACCCACAATCATGGCATCGTACTGACATTGATTCCAATGTCGACCACCCATACAGCTTATTGCGTAAGGGTGAATTTGTTAAATTTCCTTATTCTGTCATGGAAATTACTGTCAATGATATTTCAGACAACAAGCCAGCCAAGGGACCTTCTAGCTTGACCCCAGACCATTCTATCAAGTTATCATTCTCTCGCAAATCTGGTAAATGGATTGAAGAATTGACTTCATCCCACTTGGTTAAAGAGGTACCAAACTTCTCCAAGTTTATCCAAGGTATTGCCTCCTTGTACACTGAAGATGACAAGTTGGATATTTTACCATTCTGGTTACCAGAGTTGGAAAAAGATATCCGTAAAGATCCAAAGGAAGCTTACGATGAAGAATTGCAAAATATGCAACGTCGTAAGAAGTCTGTTAGTTTGATTAACAAGGTTAATAACTTGTCACCAAAATTATCGCCAATCAACAACAACACTGAGATGAAGCGTAAATTGGTTAACAAATTACTTAGTGGTGCTAATGCTGATGCTGATTTGGAAAACTATGACTCTTCTGATGATGAAGATAGTCTTGATGATCTTGCTGATGACGATAGTGATGTTATTGACATTGAAGAGGATGGTCACTTACTTTCTAATCATACACCAGTCATTACTAATGAATCAACTTTCCGTAACATGTCACGTCCAATTCAATCAAAGATTGCTGATGTTGAATCTGAAGATGAAGAAGTTGAATTACCTCCTGGTGTCATTGAACCAAAGGCTTACATTAAGAACGCTGGACCTGTTAAAGTCGAAGCTAAAGTTTGGTTGGCAAATGAACGTACTTTTATGCGTTGGTTACATACTGGTGTAATCCTCTTCCTTTTCTCTACAAGTTTCCAACAAGCTGCTAAGAAATCTAACTTCCCAGGATTGGCTGATGGAATCTCATCAGTTTACTTCGTCCTCACTTTATTCATTTTAGGTTGGGGTTACTACATCTACCATTATCGTTTACTGATTATCACTCAACGTAGTGGTGATCATTTAGACAATATGATTGGCCCTCTTGTCGTTGGTGGCAGTTTACTGTGCATCTTGATTATTAACTTTATCTACGGATTAAGAAAGGGACTCGTTCACCACGAATTAGTTGGTCAATTAGGTAACATGACCGATAGTTCCAAACAATACCTTAAATTCTTTGGTGAATTGGTTGGCGGAGACGTTACTGTTCTTGAAAATTGAGCTGGTATAAATAGAAATAAATGCTCCTATTTTGGGTAATGTAGTACGTTATGTGTCATGCGGAGGGTATCCCGGCCTTCCGACATGGATGAGCATTTTTTTTTTTTTTTTTTTCAGATGACAAATCTTAACTTTGAGTAGAATAATTGGACAATGTTATTGTATATATTGGATCCTAGTATTATAGAGGAGTCTTCTCTGAAGATTGCCTTGGTCAAACACCTTCTCACGGCGGCTTACCCTCAAGAAAAGGTTGATCAATATAATATTAATTTACTTTTCCTTCGATTGAAGCAAGAGATGCTCAATAATGATCAGTACGACATGGTGTACTACCTTAATACATCGAATTTTCAAGATATTGTGGCACATCTTCTCACTATTGTGAGTAGAGACTCTTTGCCAATAGAGGTTAATCAACTTATTGACTCTTTTGCCGGTGAGCCAAGTACCTCAAATGCTTACAAATTTTCAACTGGTGCTCTCCAAGCGATTCTCAAGTTGATGACCGCTAACGGGAAGTTCTATATTAATTGCTCTAGTCTTGACATGGAAGGTTTAATGGCGGGATTTATTACACTGTCGCCATACTGGGTTAAGCCGCAAACCACTTCAGTACCATTAAAATTGAAGAGATCCAACAACAATGGCGGATCGAGTCTTAAACTTAAGTTAGGACAAATCAAGCGGTCTGTGCCAAAGGGGTCTGTTAACTCACCAACTGTACAAGAGAAGCTTAAATTTTTTGACTCACCAGGTGACATTAGCGGATCATCAGGCTCATCGTCACCAAGCACATGGGAGTACGATGATGAAGACGATGACGAGTTAATTGACGAAGATGGACTTTTAGAGAATGTTAGTGCACCACTTGCAATTTCAGAAAATATTAAATGTGTTTTAGATGTTAATGGCGCTCCTGTTAAAAGACGTAAGAGAGCTTGTAAAGATTGTACCTGTGGATTAAAAGAATTAGAACAACAAGAACTTGAAGAAAAATTATCAAAACAAAAAGCTAATATAATTAAATTTTCAGAAACAGAAATTACAGAAATTGATTTTACAATTGAAGGTGATAAAGTTGGAGGTTGTGGTAGTTGTGCTTTAGGTGACGCGTTTCGCTGTGATGGTTGTCCATATTTAGGTCTTCCAGCATTTAAACCAGGTCAAGCAATTTCAATTGCTGCAATGGGTGATGATCTTTAAAGGAAACCAAAAGAACGAAAGAAAAAAAGAAAGAAAAAAAAACACTTCATGGCATATTTTTGTATTATATATAGAACATAAACTAAACAATGTATCTTATCATATACTGTAGTGGTTTCCGGCCCCGGGTAACACTTGCTCCAGGTGGGAAAGAGGAAAACACACCAAATATAGTAAGAAAAAATAAAGAAGAAAAAAAAAAAGAAGAAGATCGGTATCACCAGCCCTGTCATAGTTGTATTGAACAGTTTACCTATTCGTTGTCTACTGGTAATTTTTTTGTTATATTATTAAATTTTGTTTTAGAATTTACCTGTTGACAACAAATTTAACTTATTATATTCTCATATTAAAAAAATAGTGAGAGAAATAGTCTTTCTTTTTATTATATTACTACCCCTTTGCGCCACCCCTCTTACAAGTTATGGGTGCTTGTTGTTCTTGTGTTAGACCGCAAAATGATCTTTCTAGTCAGCCACTTCTTCATGAAAGTGAGAGAACTGCTATTGCTGAACTTTTAAATTATCTTGAAAATAGAAATGACGTTGATTTTTTCAGTGAAGGTCCCCTTCGCGCTTTACTGATACTTGTCTATTCTGAGAATTTAGATCTTCAGCGTAGTGCAGCTTTAGCATTTGCTGAAATCACCGAGAAAGATGTTAAACCAGTTGATGAAAATGTATTCCGTCCGATTCTTTCACTTTTAAAACTGACTGATGCTGAGGTGCAACGCGCCGCATGTGCCGCCCTCGGGAATCTCGCGGTTAATAACGATAACAAAGTTTTAATTGTTAAATTGGGTGGATTACAACCTTTAATCAAACAAATGGACTCATTAAATGCTGAAGTTCAATGTAATGCTGTTGGTTGTATTACTAATTTAGCAACTCAAGATGATAATAAGGCTAAAATTGCAAAGAGTGGTGCATTAACTCCATTAACTAAATTATCTAAAAATAAAGATTTAAGAGTCCAGAGAAATGCTACTGGTGCATTATTAAATATGACCCACTCATTTGAAAATCGTCAAGAATTAGTTAATGCTGGTGCTGTACCTGTATTAGTTGGTCTCTTATCATCTACTGACCCTGATGTTCAATATTACTGTACCACTGCTTTATCTAATATTGCAGTTGATGAAATTAATCGTAAAAGATTAATTCAAACTGAACCAAAATTAGTTTCTCAATTGGTAAGCTTAATGGACTCACAATCACCTCGTATACAATGTCAAGCTACTTTGGCATTACGTAACTTGGCTTCTGATCCTGCTTATCAATTAGAAATTGTGAGACATGGAGGTTTAGCCCATCTCGTTCAATTATCCAAATCTACTCATCAACCATTAATTTTAGCTGCTGTGGCTTGTATCCGTAACATATCTATTCATCCATTGAATGAGGGACTTATTGTTGAAGCAGGATTTTTAGATCCATTAGTTAATTTATTAGATTATAAAGATAATGAGGAAATTCAATGTCATGCAGTTTCAACTCTCAGAAACTTAGCTGCTTCATCAGAGAAAAATCGTTTAGCTTTATTATCGGCTAATGCAGTTCAAAAATGTAAAGATTTAGTACTTAAAACTAAAGGTCCTGTTCAATCAGAAATAAGTGCATGTTTTGCAATTTTAGCACTTGCTGATGATCTTAAACAAAAACTTCTTGATCTTGATATTATTGATGTTTTAATTCCACTTACATTTTCTGACAATACTGAAGTTGGTGGTAATTCAGCTGCTGCTCTTGCTAATTTATGTTCACGTATTCCAAATTATGATTATATAATTAAAGATTGGGATCAACCAAATAATGGTATTGAAGGATTTTTAAATCGTTATTTAAATATGAAAAATACTACTTTTGAACATATTGCTCTTTGGACAATTTTACAATTATTAGAAAGTGATAATGCTAAAATTCTTGATTTAATAAAAAATAATATTAATATTATTAATGGTGTTAAAAGACTTCACATTGAATCTGCCCCAACTCAAGATGATTCTGATAAATCTGATGGACCAAAAGCTGAAGTTTATAATTTAGCCGAACAAATTTTGGCTTATCTTAATTGATCGGCTTTTAATATGATACATTTTTGTTTTGTTAGGGGGGGTTGGTAATATCTTTTGAGTCTTGCCAAAAATAAAAAAAAAGTGAAAACTACGCAACAAAAAAAAAAAAAAAATAAGGAATAAGAGATTGTTTTATTTACTCTTTATCTTACTATTAACTTTATATCTATTATTACACTACCTAATATTTGCCGCATTTTATTTTTATTATTAGTAATTATTTCTTTTTATTTTTTCTGAGGTATTTGATGTGTAAGGGAAAAAATAAAATAATAGTATTAGACGAAAAAAACCATTATTTTTTTTTAGGCCCGTGAAGTGGAAGCGTGTTTTATAATATTAGTACAATGCTCTTTTTTTTCGCCAGATTCCATACGTAGGAAAAAAAAATTCAATTCTAAAATTTCCGCAGCAGTCTATTCAACAATTGAGAACCAACCAACTGTTAGATGCTCTATTAATTTATTTGAAAAAATGTCCATGCGTTCTCATTATGACCCAATCCATGATATTGTTGGAATGACACAAGATTCTAGTAGTACTAGTAATGGCACCACTGACGGGTCAACAACAACTGCCAGCACTAATAATGGAGGAGCAACTAGGGTGAATATTTCTAGTTTGCTAATGGATACTGCTACAAATAATAATAATGATGATGATAAAAATTCAAATAACATTCAAATATATCATACAATAACAGATGATGATAACGATACAGATGATGAAAAAGATGTCGCGGTATCTACTATCCCTATTTCATCATTAACTACAGATGTGGCATCATCAGCAACAACTAATGCTACAGTACCAACAACGAATGGTAATAGCAACAATGAAGACTCTTCTCAAAAAATTGATAAGAAACCTAAAAAATTAAATGGTGGAGTACCAAGTAGTTTCCCATCACATAAAAGAACAAATCAAACATTAATTATTAGTGCAAAACAATTACATATAAAAAAGAAAGATGGTCAACCTTTATGGCGACGTGATATTCAATATGATTTTTTAAAAGAAGTATTTTATAATCCAGTTAAAGCATTTACTAATCCATTTCAATCTGATAAATCAGCACCTAATAGAATGGTTACATTTGCTGATTTATATATTAGTACTATTGCCTATTCTAATAAAACTTCAAAAGTATTGCGTGAAAGAATGCTTTCAGATAAAACAATGTCAGTACCAGTTTGTATGGTATCATTATTAGTTAATGTTGGAAGAATGAATACAACTGTAAATTTTGTTCCAGAAATGAAGTCACAACTTAGAACATATCATTCAATTCCAGCACTTCAACAGGGACGTAATCAAGCAAGTAAACTTTTACAAGATTCTCCTCGTTTGAAAAGTATTTTAAAAAGTTGGTCAGAAGCAAGTAAACATCCAACAAAATTTGAAGAATTATTCAGTGAACAAAATTTTGAAAAAAAACCTAAAACAAATATTATTAATTTAATATTTTTATTATGTTCATGTGAACATTTAATACTGTGTCATTTTGATCCAAAAAATCTTTCTGATGGTACTAGTAAGAACTATACATCTAATCTTGTTGGATCTTCAGGATCTGATGATTTGACTGATCCTAAATATGCTCCATTTAATTGTATCTTTTTAAACTTTGATGCCACCCCAAAATCTCGAGCACAGCGATTCCTTTGGATTCTTTATAGTTATTTGGAAACAAATTTAACAATGGACGAAATTTTAGAAAATCCATTTAAGGATGAAGCCCACCCACTGGATATTCCACCCTTGGTACCGAACCCACCAGATTCTGCATTCGATGTTGATACTCCAGAAGAGATTGCCTTTGCTGAGTATATGCGTGAACAGCGAATTAACTTCTTACTCTCAGAGGTACATACTTCAGAAACTGATAAACCGGATCTGTCGTCTAACTGGCCTCTTCTGTCTAATGATTTATTGGACGCTGACCCTAGCACTCCCAAATCTAGTAACTTTGATGAGCACGAAGACACGCCTGCCAAACGTCGTGTGCGCAACAAACCACTCAAGCTTACTAAAGCAGAGAAAAAGAGTATTGAAAATGGTAACAGTCATCTCAAAGAATACGGTCCTGAAGAAATTTATAGCAAGACTTATGAGGTCTATAAAGAACTGTACAGACTTCGTCGGCACCAAAATGGTAATGTTAAATATTTAGATCATGCGATAAAAACTGGTCAGTTAGACCAGCCTGAAGAGAAATTAAATCTGTTAGGTATGGACACAATTTTAAACATGGGTGATGGTAAACGTCGGTATAAAGGTGATTATGGGGAATTTTCCAGTACTTGCTACAAGATGTTTAAGCTGGTAACTGGTGACTTGGAAAAGAAAATTTTAACTGGTAAAACTAATAAAGTTAATATATCTTATGAAAATGGTGATGATCAAAAACTCTCTAAATTCTTTATTGATGTATAATATATATAAATAAATAAGAAAGAAAGAAAGAATACGGTACAATAGATTAATGCATTATACTCTACATGTAAAATTAATAAATTCTATAATACATCTATTTAAATAAAATTATGCTTCTAAACTACTAATTAATGCAATATTATCACCTTTAAGAAGTACTTGTCCCAAAGCTTTTTGCTTAGTACTATCATCTAATGGAATCTCTAACGCATCACCAATGACAACATTCATAAATTCATCAAATCCACAAATTTTCCCCTGTATTCTAGACTTAGACTGCTCATGAAGCCATATCTGTACAGTAGCATCCTGTTGATAGAGTTTAAAAAGTAAATTAACTGGAGGAATCATTGTATTGAGATGCCCTATCTATTAAAAGTCCGAAATTTTTGTCTTTCCCAGCACTTGCTGGTGTACAGGTGTGCCATAAGCGCCAACGCCCTTGGAATGTGGGGAAGGGGCACAGCTAAGTAGCTCTAGCTCGTAAAAACAGTTTTAACCGACCATCTCTGTTACACCTTCCAGTTTGGCTGACATGCTAAAGTATATAAAACGCAGCGCTTAACTCCTTAGTTTCCATTTTTTTTATTATTTTCTCTTTTCCTTGTTTATAACTATTATAAATTACAATGATTGTTGATGATAAGTATGCAAATAATAGTGTCTGGAAGCCAGATATCTTTAAAGGTAAAGTAGTATTTATCACTGGAGGGTCAGGAACTATTTGTAAAGTTCAGGCAAAGGCACTAGTTGCCCTTGGAGCAGATGCGGCCATCATTGGTAGAAATTCAGAAAAGGCTATTAATGCTGCAAAAGAGATTTCAAGTGTTAGAAAAGGTTCTAAAGTTATACCTATTGGTAATATTGATGTTCGTGATGTTAAATCAATAACTTCTGCTGCTGACAAAACTATTGAAGAATTAGGTAGAATTGATTTTGTCATTGCTGGAGCCGCTGGTAATTTTTTACTGGATTTTAATCATTTATCACCAAATGCTTTTAAATCAGTAGTTTCTATTGATTTATTAGGTTCTTTTAATACTGTTAAAGCTACATTTTCTGAACTTAGAAAAAACAAGGGAGTTCTTATTTTTGTATCAGCTACACTTCATTACTCTGGTTTACCACTTCAAGCTCATGTTTCTGCGGCAAAGGCAGGAGTTGATGCCTTAAGCAATGCTTTAGCAGTTGAATTTGGCCCACTTGGAATTCGTGTCAATTGTATAGCTCCGGGTCCAATTGGTGGTAACGGAGACGAAAAGGACGGAGCCATTACCGAAGGTTTACGTAGACTTCAAGGTAAGGGCGGGCCTGAAGCTACTCGAGCAATAGTACCACTTCAACGTTTGGGAACCACTACTGATATTTCTGACGCTACAGTATGGCTTTGCAGTCCTGCCGCATCTTATGTCACTGGTACAATTATTGTCGTGGATGGTGGATTTTGGCATGTGGGTTACCAAGCTCATAATGCTCCAGCGGTACTGGATGTGATTAAGTTGTTAAATGATAAACCAAAGTTATGAGTCTACGATTTTTTTTGATTTTTTTTCTTTTTATTTTTATCTTTATAGATTAACAATTTGTTTCATTTGATTCATGTATTCGTAGCTTTATTATATATATATATTCTATTTGCTCATTTTGAGAGTCTTCTCAAGGATCCCTTTTAATGATCGCTTGTTACCTTCATCGGTACTCTCTGAAGAATTAAGTTTAGATTCACTATTCAATGAAGCTAAAGATGAAGAAAGTTTCCCAGTTAAATTCACTTTAACTTTGGATAATTTTTGATTGTTAGGGCGACTAGGATTACTAGAAGCTAAGGCAATAGGAGATACAGTCATTTCAATATCACTATCATTACCTATTGGTTCCAAGACTTCTAAAGGTTTTTCAACACTTTCTTCTTTATCTGAACCCTCTTGTTCAGTCTCTTCAGTCTCGTTCTCTTTATTTGAATTTTGACCAGACATTTCTAATATAGCCCTTGCCCCATTACAAAATGGAGAAATCGCTTCTAGTAAATCGTTATGTTTTCCCAGTAAATATTCAGCCATTAACTGATAATTTTCTGATTCATCATCTGTTTGCGAACCCAAGGCAATTATATCTAATAATTCAAGTACTGTACTATTTGTGAGATTCTGTTTCCCAGTGGTTCCTATAAGCAATTTCAAAGTCTCTCCTAACAAGTCATTATCAATGATACATTTGGTATATAAATCATCGTTAAGCATAAAGACACATTTAATGCAACGAATTGCTGCTAATTGAACATAAACTTTAAATCGTACATGGTTCTCTATTGATTTCCCTTGAATAATACTCAAACTTTCAAGGATCTTATTATCTAACAAAAAGTTTCTGGCACAGGAACCATGCTCTTTGGCACATAATTTAATCACATCGCAAAGATGAAACAAAAGAAGTTCATCAACTTGGCCCAGTTCCCCCTTAACAAGTTTTATCATTGGTGAGAATAGTACCGGGGCAACTTTATCATAAAAACTTTCAATATACAGTTTAGTGTCAAACACTACTGGCTTGCTAAAATTCCCCAAAGAGTTCCCCAACATTGCAGAGGCTCCCCCACTAAAGTTACCAGATTTATTATTAGGGTCAAGAAGAGATTTGATTGCTTGGAAAGCTTGAGTCTTTAAACCTTCATGCTGTTCATCTATAAGTAAATCCGTAAGAACCAAAAGCAATTTCATATCACTAGAGAATTTAATCGGTTTAGAGTTCTTTTGCTTTCTCTTTCTTACAGCATCCAACATTTTAGATAGAGTAGTCTGAAAATTTTGCTTTTCTGGGCTTGGAATGGTTACTGACGTAGATTCATCGATTTTACGCTTCTTTAACCCTTCCAGATCCTCATTATCAGAGTCATCCGTATTTCTTCTGCCATTTACCGCTTCCGACTCATCGTCCCCATCAAGATCTCCAATTTCACTAATCAATGTCGCGTCCTGTTCTAAAATCAGCACCAATAATTCCGTACCAATCACTCGTATTTCCACTTGCTTGTCCTTTAGTGAGAATTGAATCATTTTAAAAAGATCATGAGCGACAAGAGCTTTAAAGAACTCAGTCCTCTGAGATGGTTGTAACGATTTGGTAATCACCACGTACTGGTGGATCATCTTCACCCCATTCCGCTTGGTCTCAATATCGGCATCGCTCTCGAAACCGTATAGTGCAAAAAGCTTTGATAAAAAGTCTTTATTTTCTTGTAAATAGTTGATTATTTCCACTTGGTTGAAATATATGAGTGTGGCTATAGAATTAACAGCTGGGTCGTCTAAAAGACGCGCTAGTACCACATCTTTGAGAAACTGGAAATTAAATGTGGAGATAATAAGCTTCTTCATCTCTGGTTCTTCTATGGGTATTATTTCTTTAAACTTTGAATCATTCTGAAGGTATTCACGAAATTTACTCTTATAAGTAGGAAACTCTGGATCATATTCCAATATCCCAATTATTTCAAAAAAATATGTCTCATCTGTGAATAGCACTTCAAAAATTGGATTCTCATTATACAATATTAATGTTTTAACAATAGCACATAATTTATGTAAATTTCGTAAATTATGAGACTCTTCAGATTCACCAAATACTTCCACTAATTCATTTAAAAAAGATTTATTAACATTTAAAAATTTCAGTATTTCAGTGCGTCCAGCCACGGAATTAGAATTAACTTGAAGAATTGTTAAAATATATACTAAATTATCATAACTCATTGAAGGATTTGTTGGATATTCTATTGGACCACAAATTATTTCTGTTACTCCATTTTCATCATTCAGTAATACTGCTACTAAACTAATCTTTGTCTCTAAATGTTTTTGAACTTGAATTAAAAATTCACATACTAACCCACATCCTTCAGGTTCTTGAAATGATAATGCAATATCAATACCATCTTCATCTGTCCATACAATAAGAGTATCTTGTTGTTTTTGATATTGAGTATTACCACCAACAATTGCTTTTAAAAGTATTTCATCTTTTTTTTCTTCATTCTCCACAATAAGATATGCCTTGCCACCATCTTCAACAGATCCAGTACAATATCCAGTTCCTTGATCTTTCCAAGATTCATCAACTAAATAATAAATTTTTACCCTTTTAGGCATCTGTTTATCATTAATTTCATTACATATAAGTTCTAATTCTTGAATATCGCCATCCTTAAGTTCGCTATTCTCCACATCATCAGCAAAATGTTGGCGTTGTTGATCCTCTTCCTTCATATTTCGGGTACCCCTCTCTATGCAGGCCACCAATTAATAAATTATATCACTAGTATTTTATTATAAAGATAATAATCTATTTAAAAAAATTCTATAAATAGTAAAGATATAAGATTTTTAATAAATTGTTTGTTTGCTTATTAGCATACAGTTTCCGATATCTGTTTTTCCTCTCTTTATTTTTTTTTTTTTGTTTTTTATGTTTTCTGTTTGGGTTTTTTTCGACCTATCTAAATTTTGGCGTTAGGGGTGGATTTACCAGCATAATTGAAGTTCATACTCGGTTGCACACCCCTTCAAGCATCAACTAATCAACGATGGTGGTTACAATAGAATTGAGATCCTATAAAATATGTGTTACCACAGTAATCCTGGTCTACTTTGGCTTGTTTCTGGCATTAATTACTATTTTTAATTCAGCAGAGGGGGTGAGCAGCGATGACGTCTCATTAAGGTTTGGGAAAACAATATATGCGCTGCGTCTTTGATTCTAAATTAGATCTTTCCCAGTAAATTATGTACAAGAAGGAAGTAGGTCCATTGAGGCAAATACACTCCCCCAAAAAGGGAACAATAGTAAATATATATATATGTGTGTGTGTGTAAATTGATGAAACTATGAAAGTCTGACGACCTGATCCACTCCTGGATACACAGGCACGTCAAATGAGTACTTATCAGCAATAGCTTGGCTAATAAATCTACCACCCAAGTAATGAATACCACTGAAAAATTTACTTGCCGGTTTCGGAGCGGTTAGCGAAACGAGAGCTTGTGGGCTCCATTTCTGGTCTTCAGGAATCTCTGGTGAGTTTGGGCCCAAATCGACGTGCCATCCAGTAGGCATATCTACAGATACCACCGGAGGTCCGGCTTTCAATGCGCTGATGGCATCGTCGTAAGGTTTACGCAATGGCGGGCGGAATGAGAACCCAAAGAGCGCATCAATTGTGACATCTGACTCGCTAAGAAGTGAATTAAGAACGTTCAGCACATCACTGTCACCGTCAAGTTTTGTTAATGGAATACCAAAACATTTCAATTGACTCTCAATGTGCAAAAATTTATCACCACGACTGAAATACACCACTTTAGGTAAATATCCAAAAAGTTTTAAATGACGAGCAGCAATTAACCCATCACCTCCATTATTACCAGGACCAGCTATTACTGCTACCCTTTGGTGAGTTTTTGGTGGGTATATCTTGTAAACCGCCTGCGCAACACTAAGCCCGGCAAGTTCCATCTATACTGATATTAGCACACTATTTTCTTTCTATAATTAAATTCTATAATACATACAAGTTGATCGAGAGTGAACCCTTGAGTTGACATGAGCTCTTTATCAAGACTGGCCGCAGCCTTGGACCCTAATACTTTGAACGACATGATGTGATTTTCTACCCCCTCTCCAGTACTGTAAAATAAAAATAAGCAGTAGCAAGAAAAATGAAGAAGGCACCGCTTCCCAGCTTGGAACTCCCCCTGCTGTCACAATGACGGAATATACAACGAGTCTAATATTATCTACAGCGGTAGCGTGTCTTGGATCTCTTCAATATGGTTATCATATGGTAAGTAGTGATATATATTTAAATATTGGATATTAGCTAACAGTTTTTAAGGCAGAGCTAAACGCTCCTGAGGCGGCACTTTCTTGTCGTACCAACATTCCTGGACCAGAATCATGGTTCACTAGACATGGATACGTTGAGTGTATTCCTATGGATGTTTCGTCAATTGGGTTTGTCACTTCTGTGTTTTCAATTGGCGGATTAATAGGCTCGTGGGCTGCCAACCCTTTAGGCGATGCGTTTGGTCGTCGGGGCGCTAGTTTCGCTAACTCACTTTTATTTGTCATTGGTTCAAGTTTAGAGACAATTTCTTGGTCAGAGTATAGTTTGGCAACTGGAAGATTTATTTCCGGTATTGGAGCTGGAAGTTGTATTGTGAATACGCCGCTTCTTATTAATGAAATTTCTAGTGAATCTAGTAGAGGATATTTGGGAAGTTTAAATCAGTTTTCTGTCAATATTGGTATTCTTTTAACTCAAGTTCTCGCTGTTAAATGGGCCAATAGTACTCAGTGGCGTTATTTGTTATTTACAGGACTTATAATTGCTCTATTGAATGGATTGTCTCTCTTGGTTATAGATGAAAGCCCAAAATGGTTGGTTAAAAAGAATAAAATTGGACAAGCTAAAATTGCTCTTCGAAGACTACGTCACCACGAGATTTTCAGTAACGAGGATCTTGATCGTGAAGTTTCTGGCTGGCTTAAGGAATTATCTAGTGATCTGGATGTTACTGAGGGATTATTACCTTCTACTACTAATACTGAACCAATAACTACTGACTCCTCTGGAGTATCATTATGGGAGTACTTAACCTCGCCAATTTATTCCAACTCTAGGCTGGTGGTGTTTACAATTATGCCAGGACAGCAGTTCTGTGGTATCAATAGTATTATCTTTTACGGTGTTGGTGTACTATCCACTTTATTCCCTAAACATGCTGTGGCGTTAAACTGCTTTATTTCACTTCTTAATGTTGTGGTAACTTATCTTAGTGCTACATTGGTAGATCGTTTGGGTCGCCGCCCATTGCTTTTAACATCAGTGGCAGTTATGGGTATTTCTTCTTTAATTACCGCTCAAGGTATATCTTACAATCTCCCATACGCTACTGTTGGGGCTGTGTTTTTATACATTATCGCTTTTGCCGTGGGGTTGGGTCCTATCCCATTCTTGCTCATCTCTGAAGTCACACAACTCAAGGCCAATTCAGTGGCTCAAAGTGTTGGAACTATTTTGAACTGGGTAGCTACATTCATCGTTGGTTATACTTTCCCGTTGCTTCGTAATTATTTAGGTGGTCAAGTTTTCACTATATTCTCGGCCACCTGTTTGTTGATGTTTATATTAGTCATTAAAGTGTATCCAGAAACAAGAGGTAAAAAAAGTTATTCAGAAGTTTGGGAGACCCATTCAAGATTGAATTAAATTCAAACTATCTGTATGGAAACTGGAGAGGACTTCATAAAAATATAATCATTCACCATTCTAGAATTAAAGAATGACTCGATAATGCGTTTAATGTGGACACTAGCCTGCATTCTTCTGCTCCATACATTGAACCATCTCCGGCAAAATTTCTGGGTCAATACTACCACATCAGCTAAGTCAGCTATTGTCACAATTGACTCCATCCAGATTAATTGGTTAGCATGGACAGTATTCGGAATTTGGGCTCGTACTCGTTCTATACTTTGATTATTGTGCTTGAAAACTTTCTTTAAACTTTGGGTTTCGTGTATCTTCTTCATTGCTAAGAAATCTGACATGTGCTCTTTTATAAGCTTCCCATATACGGTAGGCTTATTTTGAAATATCACTGGTAATGAGCTATACATGCGAACGGAAACAAACCATGGCACCCCATCAAGAACTGTGCTGTTTATCCAGCTATTGTATACATTAAACATTTTTCTCTCATAACTTGAAAAATAATCGTATCTTGGTCTAAGATTTGTAAACAGTGGCACATTCGACGCTATAGAGTAAGCCAATCTGTCCAAAAATAGTGACGCTCCGTCAGTTCCAGTACCCAATGGCACAAACGATTCCGCGCCTTCTTCAGTAGATTCTTCATGAGATCCTTCTAAAGCAGCATCTATATTTTCAATTAGCCTAAACTTAAATCGACTTATATAGTCTTTTAGCAAATAATCTCCCAAAAATATCAAGATATCAAACCCGTAGAAACTTATAGCCCTTCTCCCAGAAAGCAATCTGACGTAACCAAATAATGTTCGTCTCAATGATCTATTTTCACTGATTTCTAACGAACTATCCAATAGATCTTCTTCGTAGTATGCCAGGCCAATTGGTACACGGGTTCTCTTGAACCATCCCAGATGCTTGGAGAGAATCTGTAAAAGTATCTCGATTTCAGTCGTCCTTCCAAAATTAAATATTGAGCTATATTGAACTATTGCTTCTTGGAGAGCTTGAAATGCTGTACCATGAGAAAACAATATTTTAAACTTCCAAAATTTCGACATGAAAAAGTTCTGATGACTCAAATACCTTGGCAGTTTTTGGAAAAGCAGAAAAGAAGTATTACAATATGGACATTTGTTTTTAACATGACTCCACTCTCTAATACAAGGCTCACAGAAAAGATGGCCACACTTGCGCATTTGAGAAGGTCTTGTAGGATTATCTGAGTCATCAGACATGCAAACCGCACAATAAAAGTCCTTTTTATTCCCCTTATATGGTATATACGCACGTTGCATCATTTCATCAATGACAAACTCCACTGTAACATCAATCATACTATTATAAAATTCAAAAGTCATCAAATCTTGTCTAGCCATTTCCCTAAGAACGATCTTGTAAGATATACCACATAAAGTATAATGCATAGTAACAATCATTGATTTGTTTAATATTGAAATGTTAAATGAAGTTATATGGAAGAATTTTGCCATTGTAATATAACTTGAAGAATAAAATGAGTTCATATAACGTAATACCTGTTTAGGCAGCATCAAGGTCAAATTACCCAGTCCATAAATTGAATTCTCTAAAAGACCATCATAGTCATCTCGAGATTCAATATTACCGCCATTATCAATAAATGACCTAGCTGACTTTTGTGGCGAAAAATTTGTGCGGAACTTAGTATAATTACTATTAACCAATTGCTCCAAATCAAATGATTCGCTTATTTGATGACCACCGCTACTCTTTAATATATTCTGGTCCTCGGTTCGACAGTAATCCTCGGCAATTGCAATTGTAGAATTATTCTTGGTCTTCTTCATCACAGTTTCAAAATAACCAAACGCCTCAAATATCGGAAGCTTATTAAGGTAATCGTCCACTCTCTTCCCGTTATCATTAAGCATCTTTCTAACCAGGGAACCTTGCTGATAGTACTGTCCCGGAGAATATTCAAACCCTGAACTCATTATATAGTAAGGATCTAAATTCCTTCTATACTTGAAAAATTCAGCCTCACACACCATTGATGTGACACACACAACTTTATCAAGAATCCGCGATGACCCTTCTCTAATAATAAGGATCATCCATCAGGGCTCAAACCCGGGTGATCTACGATCAACTTATAATGCATGGTATTATTTATAATATACACCTATAAACTAAGACAATGATTGAAGCATAGATGATAAGAATTCATTAGTGGTATTATTAGTAGATAATGAATGAAATAAATTTGTCAGGAACTGATTAGTGGTCTTTATTTGATCCAGCAAATTAATCTCACCATTCTCAGTAATTGAAAATTTATGTAAAATTGGTATCATTCCTAAAGTTAACTGAATATCTGTAGCAATAAATATTTTAAATATAATTGGATTCTCATTGGCTTGCATTTTTTGCAGTAATCTTTGTAAGAATTTAAATAATTCTGTTCTATTAGGTACTAATGTAACAAGTAAATCCATAGGAGTAACAGAACCTTGAGAAATATTTACAGTAACTGGTGGTATAGTTAAATATCCTAAATTCATTATTGATTGATCTAAAGTATTTTCATCACCTTTATCTAATACTTTAATACCAATATTTCCCAGTTCAACTTTAACTGATCTAAAAATATCACCACTAGCTAAATAAAAGTTTTCTAAAAATGTATTATTTAATTTATGATAATCTAAAATAGTATCACACCTCACATTAAAAGTAACGCTAGAAAATCCTTTACCAATACCTCCAAATTCTATTTCTTTTAATTGTGTATCCATAGACTTCATTATATGATCTTCAGTATGTGGTAAAATAGTTAAAGCGCAAATACCAATAAATCCAGCCACTAATAATATAATTAAAAGTATTAACCTGGTAAAATATCTGCAAAGTGCTCTTGGAAACAAGCAGCACAGCATCCTACCAGTCTTTATACTTTGATCTCTGTTATAGTTTAAAGGTCCATCAGTTTGGTTAATACTACCGTACTGGCTATATTGCTGGTCAATATCAGAATATGGTGGTGGATCCATAGACAAAGGAGCGCCGCTTTTGTGGCTAAGAAGTTGTTCTTGTGACATTATAGACCGCTGAGCTTATAATGACAGACTCTTGGGTAATTTTTTTTTATGTTGTTTTTTTTTCTTCCGTGGGGCCATGCGCGCTGGTGACAGGTCTTGGATTTAGAAGGGAAAAATCTAGGGTGGCGCAGCCCACTCAACTCCTGGATCACATCTCCTAAACGCAATTGTTTCTGTGAATACTAGTTAGAAAACAGATATAATGCAACTAGGTGAAACTAGCTCACCTAGTGAGATAAATTCTGTTTTTGAATCGCTAAATAACAGCACAATTTATACAAATTCTCAACCAACAATTGAGTCTAATCCGTGGACATTTTTGAGTGATGTCTTCCATATCCGTCTACAATTATCAACTCCTGAAATAATAGGATTGACAAGTGAGTGAAAATTATACAGTTTTTTCTAGTCTAATTTGTTTTCTAACATCTAGTTTGCAATATAGTTTTTGTATGTTTCGGGCTCGCTTTCCTACTCTTCTTGGAACGACGCAAGTACCGTGAGCAAACGAGACAAAAGCAAGAAATTATTAATTCTCTACGTCCAAAGATCTTTCATTTTCTCGATATTGTAGGACACAATATGTCAGAGACTGAAAAGATTGGTTTGGCTATTGATATAATGAGCATTGAGCTTATGAAATACAATTGGAATTTCACTGACAAATTCGATTACAGTGTTCTTGAAGGTGAGAGTCTTGATGTGGATATGTTGATCCAGAGATATCTGGGTATAACATCCAGACCTGGACTGTCCAGATCCATGACCGATGGTAGACTCCCTCCTGTCTAGTACTGTGCTTGTCTAGTATTGTGTGTTTTGCGGCTCCCCAACTCGAGTCTTTTTGCCATTTGAGTATTTAATAATTAGTTTACATTCTCCACAGATATTTTATATAGTTTCATTTCTTACGAACTCATGTTATACCACTTGTATGCCCCCATCGGGTTGACCCGGTCAACGAACTGCAGAAAAATTGTAGGCGGTTGAAAAAAAAAATTTAGGACCTCATCATGACCATCGAGATGGCGGACGATAGCGCTGGAATAGCCAAAATAGATGAGATTTTGAAGTCTCTTGAAGAGACACATAGTTCACAGCCCATGGGAGAGCCATCTGGAGATCCTTCTAATATGAGATGTTTTGACCCAAGTCTCTACCATAAGAACCGTGAGACTATTCAGGCCAATGAATGGGTCCTTGTGAGGCTTCCCTCCTTCGGCTCTAAGCTAGTTGAGCTTAAACAGGACAAAGTGGTCAGTTTGGGAAAGTTTGGTAACTTTCAAGTAAACCAAGTGTTAGGATTTAAATTTGGCCAAGCTTTTGAGGTGCAAGATAATGATAATGTTGTCGCAGTCAATGGTAAAGAAATGTTAGACGACCTCAGCGCTACAGTAGAGGAGCAAGATGAAGACGAGGACGAGATAATTGATAATGCTAAACTTAATAATGAGGTAATCTCAGAGGAGCTTGAAAAGTCTGGTGCTAAGGATAAAGCTGCTGTATTGAGAAATTTGATGAAATTTTCAGAGGATAATAGTAATTTAGTTGATTTAGGCGCTAAAGTTCAACTGTTAACTACTGAAGAAATTGAGACAATGAAAAAGCAGAGTTATAGTTCAGAAACTGGTAAGAAAATTATTGAACAAATTATAAATAAACATGGTAACTTTGATAAGAAAACAAAATATTCGCAAGCAAAATATCTTCGAAGAAAGAAGGAAAAATATTCTAGATTTTTTATTATTGAATACTTATCAGCAAAAGAATTGATGAAATATTATATTGAAACTAAGGATGTTCGCAAAACTTTGGATATTAGTAGTGAAACCATGGCATACATGTTGAATCTTGCTAATGTTCGTCCTGGTGGTCGTTACTTAATTATGGATGAATCTATGGGTCTTCTTATTTATAGTATGTTAGAGAGAATGGATGGTAAGGGAGAGATTTATATTGTATCAGAGCATGAACATATTAATATAAGTGCTCTTGAAAGATACTCCAATTATCCTCCAGCTTATATCCATAAAATGGTTAAACGTATCAATTTACTTCAATTTGTGAATCCAGTGGAAGAAACATTAGCTAATGATGAAGCATGTGTATTTTTTGAATCAGAAACTCCTGAGGCAATTGCTGAAATGACAAAGAGTAGAAAGACTCAGTATTTCCGCAAGTATCTTAATTACACTGGAGTGTTAAACTGTATCAAATCTTGTAAAGTTGGTAATTTCGATGGTTTAATTCTTTTAACAACTTTATATATCCCTTCAGCTCTTGAAATATTGATAAACAAGGTTGGTGGTTCCCGGAATGTTGTCATCTACAGTCAGTTTAAAGAATTGTTGGTAGAAACATATCACTACATTCAAAAGAAGTCGTTACCCATCTTAGCACCATCTATTTTAGAAACTAGAGCTCGTCCTTACCAAGCTATTCCTGGTAAAATGCATCCCGTAATGACCATGAGAGGAGGAGGAGGATATTTAATGACAGGTATTAGAGTATTCCATTTAGAAAATGTTCAAGCTGTTGGCAAAAGCTCAAACAGAAAGAAGAGACAAAAGACTGAAGAAACTTCTACTGAGGGAAAACCTGTTGAATAAACTTACAACTTTTTTTTTATAAAAGAAAATCTTATTATTTTTTTTTCCCAATACATGTATTGTACAATGTTTTTTTACATATACGTAAATCTATTTCCAAAATGACCGCTGGAGAGCTTTATTCACCACATACCATTATTCATATTCATGCTCATACCATCCATAGGTCCCATATTCATAGAATTTGGGAAACTATTTTGATTACCTGGATTATTATTACCTTGAATCATTCCCATATTCATTCCTAGCATATTATTAGCCATGTTACCGGTCATTCCATTTGGCATCATATTCATCATTGAATTATTGCCCATCATCGGATTATTGTTATTGTTATTGTTATTTAGCATTAAATTATTATTATTCATCATTGGATTACCATTACCCATCATTGAATTATTATTATTATTATTATTCATCATAGCCAACTTCATATTCCGGATTGCCATTGGATTATTGTTTTGAGGATTGTTACCAGAATTCGAGAAGAATGGTTGTTGAGATGTTACCGATGGAGTGCTGGTATTAGATTGGTGAGGAGAAATATTATTACCCCCACTATTCATCATAGTTGACGCGTTACGTAATAACGGAGAGTTATTACTAGTATTACCATTACTCACATTTCGCATCGTATTATGATTCATAACTTGACTATTCACATTTGCAAGTATCGGTGTAGAACTATTGCTGCCACCGTTTACATTACCTGACAGTCCAGGAGTCTGCAGATTACCAATGAAGCCACCAGTCGCCATCGATGATGGCGGTCTTTGATTTTGCTGCTGTGAAATCTGAGAATTTTGTTGCATATGTAAATTATCCCCTTGTGGTTGTTGTTTACCAATCATTGCCTCTTGTTGTTGTTGTTGTTGTTGTAAAAATGTTGAAGCTTCTGGGAACAATTTTGCTAGTATCATGTAACGCGTCCGTATTTCATTAGTAGCATCAGGAGGAGGTGTCATTATCTGTGGAAATATTGGCTTCAATCTTGGAGTTGAAGGATTACGATATTTTTCATTTAATTCCCCAATACAAGTTAAATTAGCTTGAACTCTTCTTAAAGAATTTTGAAATACTTCCCGTTTATCGCTGGCGGGAGGTACCAGCTGAACAGAAGTAATAATTTCTGCTTCTGGTATATTATTTATATTCAAACTTGGATTTATAACAATTTGAAGCATCATTACTCGATGTATTAACAAAGTGTTGATCTCAAAGAGTAATCGTACTCTCTGTTTATCATATTCTAAATTATTCATGTTTGCAAATTGCTGTTTGCTGCCATCACCAAGTATTAAAAAGACAGTAAGTACTCTTTTTTAAAAAATTTAACGCGTATTAATCCTACTTAAATATTAAAAAGTAAATACAACACGGTAATTCTGAATACTGAAGTTTATACTATATCAAATTCTAAACTTTTTCGGCTAAAGAGTTTGGCGAACAATATCAGACACTTTCCAGTATTATGTGTTACCCCCTGCTTAACGATACTTTTTTTTTTTTCATCAAAAGTTTTTTCCCTTATTCGCGCCCGGGCTCGCAACGTGCGTATGTGGCTCGATTTCAAAGATAGGTAAAGGTGGTTCTGGTCTACAATAAAGCTACGATTTAGTTTCTCTGCCAAATATCATACATTTTCCAAATAATTCATCTTGGTCCAAATTTAGTTTCCAATATTCTTGGACCTTCTTCTTCCCATTCTTGTTTTGTTAACCACATATGATCTTTATCAGCCATAAGATTAGCTAAAATAGAACCACCATTAAATACTAAATTCTTTCTTCTTGGTGGATCTTCAATTTTAACTTTAAAATTTGGTAATCTAGTTGGATCATTATTTAAAACTCTTGTAAACCATAATTGTTTTAATTCTTTCTCTAAACGTGAAGGTAATCCAGGATACATTGTTGAACCACCAGAAAGAACAATTGATTTAAATAAAGTTGAACGAACATCAACATCACACGACTGAATTGTATTAAATAATGCTTCACCCATACCTTGTTGTTCAACATCAATTAAATCAGGTTGAAATAAACATTCTGGAGCTTCAAATCTTTCAGATCCTATTTTAATAACACGACCATCAGGAAGCTCATGAGTTTTAACTAAAACTGTTGTATCTTGAGCAAGTTTTGAATCAAAATCTAAATCATATGATACATAACAAAATTTTTCTTTAATTTGTCTAACAGTTTCAAAATCAGCAGTACGATTAAATGCGTAACCACGTCTTAGAAGTAAACTGATTAAATTTTTAGTAACATCACGACCAGCAATATCTAAACGACGAGTTTGATGATTTAATACAACAGAATCATAAACTGGAACAATATGAGTAACACCATCACCTGAATCAACAACTACACCTGATGATAAACCTTGACCATAAAGTGATAAAACTGCTTGAATTGCAACATAAACTCCTCCAAATTGATATCTTTCAAACATAATTTCACACATTGTTTCTCTATTTTTTAAAGGATTCATTGGTGGTTCAGTAAGAAGTACTTTACGTCCTTGAGTATTAACTTTCATTTTATCATAAAATGAATAATCCCAAAGGTATTGCATATCTACCCAATCTTTAATAATACCATTTTCCATTGGATAAGAAATTTGTAATTGTGATCTAACTTCACTTGCTTCTGATCCACACATAATTTCTTTAAGTTGAATATCAGAATTTACTCGTTCTTCGGCTCTAAGAATCGGTCTACCCACTATAGATGGGAAAGTATGTTCAGGGAAATTCTCCCCTCCATAACCGATTTTAACAAAACCTGTACCTTGATCAAGTACAATTGGTGCTGAATCAGACATTTTCTAAACTTGTTTTGTAAATTAACCAATACAGACACGCTGTCTATTGGACTTGCCCACCTGTGCCGTCTTTCTTATTTTCCCCTATAATTTCCACCGGGTTATGGAGCGCTGCCTGTGGAGGGCTTCAAATCGGAACGGTACTACAGGATTTTATAGAACATGATGTAAGCATAAGAATTTAGTCTAGGAAGTCTATTCGAAGAATATATGGCATGAAAAGAATTGAATTAAGGAAAAAAACAGAAAAGAATGGATCGTCATAACAGGTATTTGGTTTCAAAGAAGATTAGATTATGAGGAAAATTGTAGATACAATTGTGAAGGTGATTGCACCCATGTGTAAAAGTGAAAGTGATTTTTCTGAAGTACCAGCGTTTTCAGAAGCATTAGGATCATATTGACCAATCAGAATAGTTTGGTTACTGTTGTAACTGTATGATCCAGCGCCTTGGTAAGCAGCGACTGATGGGTAAGAAGCAGAAGAAGTAGCAGCTGCGTAATAAGAAGAAGAGCAAGAAGTAGTAGCAGCTGGAGCAGCAGCGAGGACTGTAGCTAAACTAGAAGCGTCAACCAGTGATCCAGCATCGATGCTAACAGTAGCCAGAGTAGATTTTAAGTTGTTAATTTGGTATTCAACACTTAAAGTAGTTTGTGGAGTAGCACTTGTGTGGGAGTGAGAAGTAGCGTTTGAAGCAGTGGTAGTTGAAGAAAAGTCTAAAGCTTTTCCATTAGAGTTACCATTGACAACAATGTTGTTACCAGTAGTATCAGCGTATGAATAACTTTCACCACTTGAGTAATCAGAAACAGTTAAAGATTTAACACTGAAGATGAATGGAGCACCATCAGTAGAAGTCTTACCACCAGCCCATTGAACAACACCTTCAGAAGTAGAGTCACCAGCAGCCCAAAGACCAACGAATAATCTCATTGGAGAAACTGGATAATCGTGAGCACCATCTTGTTTAACACTAGCACGTTCAAGAGTACGAATAGTCTTACCATCAACAGACCATACAATTTGATCTTTTTGCCAGTCAATAGTATAAGTATGGTAACTCTCATCTAAAGCAGTCTTAAGATCTTGAATAGTACCACGGTCATAATCACCTGTAACACCTTTACCAAAATAGTTAGTAGTAACTTGTGTGTTATAAGTACTGATCCATTCAACATCAATTTCATCACCATCATCACTTTGAAGGAACATATTTGAGATTATACCTTGACCACCAGCAGTCTTACAAACAATTTCAGCTTTACCATATAAGATATAAAAGTTAGATCTTAATGATGGAGCATCACCATGATTACTAAAATATTCCATTAAACCATCACTAGTATACTTGATACGATCTTTACTAGCAAGTGGTGAAAAATATTGAGACTCACTTTTAAAATCTAAGCTTATAGTACCACCTAAAGCTGGATCTTCAGGGCATGTACCTTGTAATGGATCACAGTCACTAGCAAATGTACTAGCAAGAGCTGGGAGAATGTTGGCAGCGGCAGCAATTAAGATAGAAGTATATTTAACCATTATTGAATAATTGATATCTAATGTTTATATTTCTTATAACTATAAAATTAATTATATGGATAAATGTACTACCTTAAATACTTGGTAATGACGGGTTTCATGCATGTTTTGAAACTCTCATGTCGAGAGGGTGCATATTAGGTTTGCAGCATGAAACGTTACAGGGTTATTAGACAGTATGCAACAGCACTTAGTTACACGCTATATTTCCCATTATAGCACAAAAATTTCTCAAGAGTATCTGAATACTTAGATTTTTGTTTTGCTAAGATTTTTATGTTTCACCATGTTGGTCCTATTGACCTAAACAAGAAATTCTTGTTCTTCAATAAGGGGAAAATGTGTCTTCAAGTTTCACTCGCCTAACTAATGCGAGATTCTACAGTGTGTTACATTTTTTTTTAAACGATTGATAATTTTTTAATGTAGTAATAATAACAATTGCTTATTTCAATCATAAGCAATAAGAAGTGAAAATATAAATGATGAAATAATAATAGAAAAAACATAGCGATGAATTAATGCTTAAAATGCGAATATCGCCAACCCGGCAACGATGATAGCAGCTAAATCTACTCTATTCAGAGAACCAGCTCCAGTGAATAAGAGTCCTGTATCATTTCCAGCACCTGAGAATACAGCATATGATGCTGTTGCATCTAAAGTACTAGATAATGATGGAGAAGTAGAGATTGCAGAGGTTGTTGGTTGCACATATGCTGAAGTAGTTGGGTTTTCTGGTGGCATGTATGTTGGAACGGCATCGGTATTTGAAAGAGATACTGTCTTTTGAATATAGTTTGTTCCCAGAATCAGAGAAGTAACATGAGTTACGATATAGACTTCACCATTACTAGTAAATGTTGATAAATCAGAACCACCAGCTGGAGCTTCTGGAGCAGCGGCTGGAGCAGGAGTTGTCTCTGGGGTAGCGGCTGGAGCGGCAGCTGGAGCTGAAGGAGCGGCAGCTGGAGCCTCGCTAGAAGCTGGTACTATGGTGCTTGCATGAGCATCAAGGGTACTTGTTGGGTTTATACTAGTTGTCTCTGATGTCAGAGAAACTGGAGATGGAGCAGTGGTTTGTACTGAAAAGATTACATCAGATGATGAGCTGATAGTTGATCCATGAGAGTCCAATGTAGAGCTTGACTGGTTGGCATAACCTGAAGTAGAGAGTGGACAATATGTGGTGTACAATGTCTTGACATTAGTGACTGTGGAGCTGGAAGTCAAAGTGCTGCAAGCGTTATCTTTGCAGCTTGTAATAGTGACAACAGCAGTAGAGAGTTCACTAACATAGGCAGTAGAGGTTAAAATTGGCACAGTAGTATTTGGAGTAGTAACTGAGCTTGTAATTTGCACAGAAGTAGAAGAAACTGTAGGAGTGCTAGTAGTTTGACCACTAAGTGGGCAGGTTGTAGTATAAGAAGTGACTACTCCAGAAACGGTATCTGTGATAACTGTGACACTGACAGCTGGTACAGTAGAGGTGGTGCTTGGAGTGGTGCTTGGAGTGGTGGTGCTTGGAGTGGAAGTTGGGTTGGTGGTGCTTGGAGTGGAAGTTGGACTGGTTACTGGACTGGCAGCAGCTGGAGTAGTGGCTGTTGTCTGGCCGCTCAATGGGCATGTAGTAGTATAAGAGGTGACGACTCCGGCGACTGTATCTGTAACAATTGTCAAGCTCACTGATACATATGAAGGCTCTTCAGATAATGTGTGAGCTACTGCTTTATTTTGAATATCTGTTGCAGCATTCGCTATTGGTGTTAATGAGCTAGAACTCGTAGTTGGAATGACCGCCTTCTCCTGTGGAGCTGTACTGTTAGAGGCTAAGGCTCCTGTTACTAGTAAGACGAGAGCTGATGCAAATAACTTCATTATATTGAAGTTTCTAATTTAAAAGTATAAGTTATAAAGAAAGAAAGAAAGAAAAAACTAGAATTAATAAAAAAAAAAAAATCAGCGAGTCATTGACAATTAAACTATACCAGCGCCTGCAGCACATTCCAGTGTCCGTACATGAATCAAGAATTATTTCAAGGCGCTCCACAGTTAGTTACCACCACTAGTACCCTTTCCCATGATTTAAAATGCCTTTTGAGAATGTTTTATTGGGCAACAAAATTCCAATATAGAGTAATAACCAATTCTGGATCATTGTCCTTCTTTCATTACAAAAAAAAAAAACAAATACTATAGAATCTAAATCATGGCCCAGACGTATCTCTTTAACCGTGCTAGGGCGCTATACTTTTTAGTGGGTTAGTGGTAGGGTCTGCGCCCCGCGAACCAGGACTATTCTTATTTCCAAAAGTGGTTAAAAATGAGAGATGGTTAATTGAAATTCTAAAAATAAATTAAATCAATATAATATACATTTATTACTTGTGAACTGAATAATGAGAAAAAATCTTAAGAGTCTAATAGGATTATATAAAGATGGAGCAACAAACAATCATGAAACCTGCCATTAATATTTGAGAGATGGACATTGCAGATACTGAGCCAGCGGTATTCGCAATCAAGATAGGTGAAGAACTGTTTCCAAAAGTAGCTGGAGAGCTAACAGAAGCGTATGAACCGAGAGTAGCGGCAGCACTTGCCTCTGGAGCTAAGGTAGCACCAATGGCATCGAGACTAGCGGAGCTGTCGAGATGTACTGTTTTGTAGATGGAGTTTGTAACTGAGAAGTAAACTGTAGAGACTGTAGTTGTGAAATCATCAGATGTGCTAACTTCATAAGATACACCAGAAGTTAACCCGTTTATAACAGTAGTTTGTTGAGCACCTGGAGCACTAGTTGTAGCTTGAGCACTAGTTGAAGCTTGAGCATTAAGAGTTTCTTTACTGTCAGAAGTTGGCTTTGGAACCTTGACGACCTTAGTGTGAGTTTGAGTGACAAATCCCAGAACTGTAGTACCAATAGTAGTTGTAATATCAGAAGCGGTTGTCTTAGTAGAACAGGCATTTGCTTCACAACTAGTGATGGCAACCATAGTACTAGTCACAGAGGTAGCGTAGCTAACATAAGTAGTTGGTTGAACTTCAAGAGAAGTAGAAGTACTCTCGATAGCAGGGGCAGTAGTTGTAACTTTAGTGCAGACATTATCAGAACAGTGGGTGGTAGTGAGAGTAATAGTTTCTTCTTGGGAGACAATAGATGTAGATGTTGTAGCTGGAATAGATGTTTGAGTTACTGAGGTGGAGGTTACAGCAGAGCAGGCATTACCTGAGCAGGAAGTTGAGGTAAGGAGAACAGTCTTGTTGGCCTTACTGTAGATGGTTGAGACCGTGTAGTCAGCTGGGCTGGAACTATTACCGGCTGGAGCAGCTGGAGTAGTTGGAGCTGGAGCAGCTGGGCTGGAACTGGAACCAGATGCAGCTGGAGTGGTCTTAGCTGGAGCAGCTGGGCTGGAACTGGAACCGACAGAGGCGACTGGAGCGGTTCCGGCTGGCACTGGAACAGTAGTCTTTGCAACCGAGGTGGAAGTTACAGAAGAACAGGCGTTGTTAGAACAGTGGGTAGTAGTAATAACAACAGTCTTGTCAGATTCGGTCACAACAGTGGAGGTAGAGGCTGGAACAGATGTCTTGGTGACTGAGGTGGAAGTAACAGTTGAACAAGCATTGTTAGAGCAGTGGGTAGTAGTAACAACGACAGTCTTATCGGTTTCAGTGTAGACAGTAGAGATCTTGTAAGCAGCTGGGCTGGAGCTAGTACGGGCTGAAGCGGCTGGAGTGGTACCAGCTGGGACTGGAACAGTAGTCTTTGCAACTGAGGTGGAAGTTACAGAAGAACAGGCGTTGTTAGAACAGTGGGTAGTAGTAATAACAACGGTCTTGTCGGACTCAGTGACAACAGTGGAGGTAGAAGCTGGAACGGAAGTCTTGGTAACTGAGGTAGAGGTGACAGCGGAACAAGCATTGTTAGAACAGTGTGTAGTAGTAACAACAACAGTCTTATCAGACTCAGTGTAGACGGTAGAGACCTTGTAGGCAGCTGGGCTGGAACTAGTACCAGCAGAAGCAGCTGGGGTAGCTGAGCTGGAACTAGTACCGGATGGAGTAGCTTTAGCTGGAACTGGAACAGTAGTCTTAGCAACAGAAGTAGAGGTAACAGCGGAACAGGCATTGTTAGAACAGTGGGTGGTGGTAACGACAACAGTCTTGTCGGACTCAGTGACAACAGTAGAGACGGAAGCTGGAACAGAGGTCTTAGTAACTGAGGTAGAGGTGACAGCGGAACAAGCATTGTTAGAACAATGTGTAGTAGTAACAACAACAGTCTTGTCAGATTCAGTGTATACAGTGGAGACCTTGTAAGCATCTGTGGTAGTAGGTGTTTTCTCTACTGGATCTGGAAGATACCCTGTAGCGACGGAGGTTGATGTGATGGTAGAACAAACATTGTTAGAACACTTGGTGGTGGTGATGAGGTAAGTATCAGTCTCCCATCTACCTTCAGAAGTACTGGTAGTATCTTTGGAAGTTTTTGTGCCAGTAGTAGAAGGACTGGTAGTTGTAGAACTAGTGGTTTTACCGCTGGAAGTACTAGAACTGCTGGAGGTTTTACCACTAGAAGTACTAGAACTGCTGGTGGTTTTACCGCTGGAAGTACTAGAGCTGCTGGTAGTATCACTGCTGGTGGTTTTGCTGCTGGTAGAACTAGAGCTGCTGGTGGTTTTGCTGCTGGTAGTAGTACTAGAGCTGCTGGTGGTTTTACTGCTGGAAGTACTGGAGCTGCTGGTAGTCTTAGCAGCGCCGATAACTGGAGTAGTGTTACTGGTTGGTAAGTTACCATTTGCGTTTCCGTTTATGGTACCACCAACAGCAGTAATGTCATCGTTTTTATTACCGTACTTGTATTGGGAACCAGTAGAGTAGTCGACAGCAGAAAAGTATTGGACATCAAACTTGTATGGGACACCGCTCATGTCGGTTTTACCGCCGGCCCATCCAACAGTACCACTGTTAGCAGAGTCACCACCGGCCCATAAACCAATAAATACCTTCATTGGAGATTTTGGATAGTCATAAGCACCACCAGTAGTGGCATCTTTAGCAGCGTACTCTCTAATTGATTTACCATCAACGTACCAGTTAGTCTTATCTTTAGTCCATTCAATAGTGTAAGTATGGTATTCATTAGTAGCATCAAAAGAAGTATCAACGGTCTTACCACGGTCGTAATTTCCCTCAACACCTTTACCGAAATAATTAGTTTGAACTTGTTTACCTTGACTTCCAATCCATTCAAAATCGATTTCATCTAAATCATCAGATTGTAAGAAAAAGTTGGTAATTATACCTTGACCTTTAGCAATTTTAGCTTTAATTTCAATTTTTCCGTACATAATATAAAAATTTGAAGCTAATGATGGACTATCACCATGATCTTCAAACCATTCTTCTAAACCACTACTACTGTACTTAATTCTGTTTGAGCTTCCTAATGGTGTAAATAAAGATGTCTCTGATGAGAAATCAATACGTACTGAACCACCAAGAGCTGTATCTGGTGAACAGTTTGTTGATTCTAATGGGTTACAATTACTTGCAAACCCTGTGCCTGCAAAAGCCGTTGATACAATTGTAGCGGCTACTGAGGCAAACTTTAATAAACTGACCATTGTGTTATTTCTATCAATTCTATAATACACAAAAGTTCAGTAAAAAAATATAATATAAATTACTATAAGTCTAAAATAAAATTAGGAAAATTGTGGGTGCTTCAGTTAATTATATATTAATAGTATTAAAGGATATAAAACCACTACAATATACCAATTAGTAGTATGTTTTAAAACTTCATACAATTATGAATCAAACTATACTGCATTGGAGTCTCTCATGCATGATGTATCCCGTAATCCAGGATGTCCCTAATGCATACTGGGACCCATACAAATTTACGGTTTCAGAATACGTTCAGCCGGTTTTAGGGACTAAACTTTAACAATTTATTGGGGCCCTTCATTTTATCAAATCTTATTTTAAAGTTTCTCTAAACAAAACGGTTTCAAATTAAATTATTGTACCTCTTCCCCTAGTAAAGTTAGGAAGAGTTCAGTAAGACATCATTTGAAGAGTCTAAGCTGGAATTCGTATTCACTTTTTACATTGTTGGTAATAGAACATTATATGTATTTTTATTATAAATTTATTTATTAATTTTTTCAAAAAAAAAAAAGAAAAAGAAATAAAGTTGAATAGAATATTAATTAAATAAAGCTTTTTAACAGATATTAATTCATTCTATTTAATTATAAAAACAGTGATTTGTTACCCAAAAGGATCTATATATAAATTTCTTTACACAGCCCTTCATGCATGCATGTTTGACCGTTTCATAATATTTTGTTTGACGTTAATACTAAGAATTCTCGGGCTTGCATCAAAAAGACTATAGTACCAAAAAGCATTTTTAAGACCCACTTCTTTGTCTATTTTTCCCCTTATTGGTGAAGACACTCCTCACTATATAATTTAGTTTATAACTAAAACAGGTGGTGCCTGCAATACTTCTAGAATCTATAAACTGCCCGATTAGTCTTGTAGACATAAATATTCCTGTAAAACATAAATTTTTACCTGTCATCACTGTCTATAACCTGTTATACAGGATTTCAGATGTTTGGACCAATATTTAAAGAATTATCTGAGCATATCTAATAGGTTTAGCATCGCTGCGGTCCGTGGCCTACGTTTACTCGGCATGTATCCTGTCTCTTAGCATGTAATCCAATCCTTTCAAAAATTTTGCCGTTTGAGCGGGCGATTATACAAGATAATTTTAAGGCCAATCCAGTATACGGTAAAAAAAAAAAATAAAAATATTTAAATTCACGCCGCGTACAATAAATTAAGCGGGCTTAGCCTCACTACGATTCTGTGGGGATTCACTGGCGATTAGCCTACTTCCACCAAGTAGCCCCCCGTACGCCCAGCGGTCTGGGCTAATACAGTATGCTGGCTATTGTCTACTCTCGCCTAGTAAATGGTTCATCGGGTACTGGCTTCTGTCTAGCAGTAGCCTGCCTGTACTCCAAATCAAACAACTTCTCATAAACAGAGTTGTCTGTGCAAACATACTACGCCTGTCCGTGAGAACCCGCTCCTGTCTACTAACAGACTTGGCGTCGCCTGGGAACTTTAATTTGACTTGACATGGTACGAGATCCACGCCTAGTTTGCGTGTTATTCATTCATTACTACAACGGTTTGCCAAATATACAGAAACTTTATTTACATTCATCTCTTCGCTGGCTTGACATCGCTACTAGTTGGTTCTTCAACTTCACCAGCTTCTTCTTCATATACAAGTAATCCATCCTTTTCTAACATTTCAAGTAATTCACCACTTTGAGCCATACTAGTTACAATATCACAACCACCAACAAATTCACCATTAATATATAATTGAGGAATTGTTGGCCAATCACTATATTCTTTAATACCCTGTCTAAGTTCTGCATCTTCAAGAACATTATAAGCAGCAAATTTTTCAGGGTCAACACCAATTGATCCAAGCATATTTATTGTAGCACGAGAAAATCCACAAGCTGGAGCTTCTGGAGTACCCTTCATAAATAAAACTACAGGAGCAGACTTCACAGCTTCGCTAATAGACTGCTCAATCTCAGATGAAAGGAACCGTTTGCTACTAACATTGTAAATCAAACTTTTCGTCAATCTAAATCCTGAATATCCATGACTCTTGGTGCTAGCATTCAATAAGGAAAACCCTCTGATCGCCCCTCTATAGGCTCCAGCCCTAACTGGTAAAGCAGCCTGCTAATTGTTAGTATATATGACCACAAACACACTCCCTCAAACACACACCCGCTTTCCACCCCCTCCTGGACACTCACCAATGCTCTTCTTCCGACTATCTGTCTAGCCAACATCGTCAATTACTAATGCCCTCCGACTTCCGCAAATCAGCTTTTCACATATTATGGCTCACGTGCCCCAGATGGCAGGGGCGTCCAGCAAATCAGGGCCAGGCAAAGGGTAATCGGAGCTACTACAGCGGACTAAAAAAAATACTGCATAGTGTACAAGATATATAATAGTAGATACGTAACAGATACGTAATAGTAAGAAAAAGCATGATAAAGACGGTAGATCACTCAAAGTTATTTATAAAGTCATCTATTGTTGTAGCATTCTCATAAACAAAACTACCAGATTCATTATAAGTTTGAGCATTCTTAATCATCAACTTGAGATCATTGACCACATCAAAATAAGAAGCATAAACATTGCTTTTCAATTTCTTAGAAATTTCATTTATACTTATTGGTTTTTCAATAATTTTATAATAATCCAGATATAATTTTTTAGATGGTAATTTAAGGAATAATTCTGCAACTTTATAATCATCTTTCTCTAACTTTGTAATTTCATTTAATAATTTTTTAGATTTAATAGTTGATTCTTTATCCATTAATGAAGTAATATCAGATTTTCTCTTTTGTTTCTTTGATTTTGGTCCATTAATTTCCAGATCTGTAAGATTAAGTTCTTCTTCAGCTTCATCATCTTCATCATCTTTAGCAGAATCTTCAAAATCATCATCATTAGCATCAACTTCTTCTTCATCTTCATCATCAACAACAAACTTACTAGAATTTCTAGATCTCTTTTTTGGTAATTCACTATTATTTGATTTCTTATCCTTCTTCTTAGCCATTAATTCTTGCTTCTTCTTAATAGCATCCTCCACTGTCATTTCATCATCATCCATAGCTTCTAACCATTGTTCCTCAGTAAGTCCATCATCATAAACAACTTTCTTTCTTTCTCTTGTTTTACCTAAATCTTCAGTAACTTGCTGTCTATTCAAATGCTTCTCAACAGTCTCCTCGCTGAATACATCTGGCAACTCGTCATCAGTTATAAGTCTAGTACCAAATTTCTTACTAGACTCTTCGGCAACTTCCTTATCCATTTTATTAAACAAAATCTTTTCCTCTGCTGATCTAGCAAGTATACTATTAAGATCATCCTCATCCAAATTACCATCATCTTCTCCAAGCCCTTCCTTCTTACGCATCTCTTCAGCTTCAAGTAATCGTCTAAGGAACGCCTCTTGTTCTTCAGCGGTAGATTTGTTATCAAACTTACCTGCTTGAATAACTTTCCCGTCTATATTCAACTTTTCGTGAGCTTTTTCCAACACAACTTCTTCCACAGAATCATTAGTAATTAATCTCAAGATTCTCACCTCATTCTTTTGACCAATACGATGGGCTCTGTCCTGAGCTTGTAAATCTTGATGAGGATTCCAATCAGTATCAAAAATAATAACAGTATCAGCAGTTTGTAAATTAAGACCTAAACCACCAGCTCTCGTAGAAAGTAAAAAGATAAAAATTTCAGAGTCAGGCGCATTGAATTCTTTAAGCATATCCTGTCTCTCTTCAGCCTTGGTGCTACCATCCAATCTGAGATACTGCATGCCCTTATATCTCAAATAATCTTCCATAATATCCATCACTGAAGTCATTTGGAAAAACATAAGCACTCTGTGACCAGTAACTTGAAATTTAGGTAAAACCCGATCAAGTAATTCAAATTTACCACTGACACGCCAAAGAGTATCATTAGACATTCTTGTTGGATTAATCAAGTCTTCCACTTCCTCAAAGACATATGGATGGTTGCAGATTTTACGAAGTTGCATAATCTTGTTATTCAAACCTTTAATACCACCCTTTGTGGTTCCGTTATTGATAGAAGAACCAAAGAACAACGCATTATGTCTAAGCATCTGTTGATACAAGGCATATTGTAAAGCTGAAAATTTACACTTGATAACTTTCTCAACCTTGTCTGGTAAATCCTTCTCAACATCTTTCTTCAATCTTCTCAACAAGAACGGTCTTAAAACCTTGTGCAATCTTCGAATAATCAACAAACTTTCTTCTTCACTAAGCTCTAACTTCTCACTCGAGCCACTGTTGGCAAATGGTGTATTAAACCACTCATCAAATGTCTTTTGCGAGTTGAAAACTTTTGGTAAAACGAAATTCAACAAGGCCCACAACTCTGGTAAGTTGTTCTGCAATGGAGTACCGGTTAAAATTAATCTATTCTTGGTGTGGTAGAAAGTAGTCAAGGTGAAGGACAATTTGGATTGGGTGTTCTTCATACGATGACCTTCATCGATAATCATATGAGCCCATTTGATCTTAGAAAGAAGAGCTTTGTCCTTGATAATATATTCATAAGTAGTCAACAAAATCTGGAAGTCGCCGCGACGCACTTCATGAGCCAATAACTTACGCTGGTTTGGAGTACCTTTATAAACAATCTTCTTCACAGCTGGAGCCCATCTTTCACACTCAAGGGTCCAGTTAGTAATTGTAGATAATGGTACAATAATAAGAAATGGTGATCTTTCCTTCTTGGTCTCAATAAGGTACGTAACCAAAGAGATGGATTGAATAGTTTTACCAAGACCCATCTCATCGGCTAAAATACCATTTAAATGATTATTATAAAGAGATACCATCCATTCAAGACCTTTCAATTGATATTCTTTAAGTTTACCTCCAACAAGGATATCAGGCTGTTTAGAAATTTTCTCTTGTACTTTATGGACAATACCATAATAATCCAAGTTTTCAAGTTCAGCTTCATCCATTGGAGCAGATTCTTGTTGTTCTCTTTTAGCTTCTGCTTGTTGAACTTTAACTGCGTCTGCCAAAGACAGTAAGAACAGATTGGTTTGTTTTAAAAGATGAGTAATTCTTGTATCTTTGGTTTGGTCAAGTAATTTAAGATAAGCTTCTTCATCGTTAGCCTTAAGAGCTTGTAATCTCTCCTTTGCAGTTCTTTCTAAACGTCTAGCAGCTTCTTTCTCTGCTTGTTGATGGAAATTTGAAATTGCCTTTGAAAAGAAATGAGTTCTTGTTGTTACCAGTTCATTTCTATTATAAAGTAAGTCATTAATTTGTTCAACTTTTTTAGATAAAACGGCACGATGTTTGGCATATAAAGCATTGCGAATCTCTCTCTTTTTATTCTCTTCTAATTGCTCAGCAAGTCTAGAAGTTTGTGGTGCAACAATCTTTAATCTAACATTTTGTTGACGTTTTGCCTGCATAATACTTGAAGTATCCTTAAGATCAACATTATGAAATCTTTGTGTAGCACTAACAAGAAGTGATTGACGTAACTGTTTTTGTTTATTTAAAAGTTTAAGAGATTTAAATTCAACAAGAGAGTTTATCTTTAATGAGTCAACACTATCATCAAATCTTTCATTAGCTGGTTTATTAAAATTCTCCAAAAGCGCGTCAGTATTAATATTAGCAATATTAGATGGAAGAGATTCTAATTGTTCTAATCTTTGAGAAATTTTTTGAGATATTCTCTTTTCTGCAAATTTATTTCCGACAACATCATGATAGTAATCATCTTTAATTAAACTTAATGAATCTTTTGGAAGATAATTAAAGTAACGTTCTTCAAAATTTGAGTAATCAACTTTAATTGGTTCAATAGTTGAAAATCCTGATTTTTCATTAGAAATTAATTCTTTATTTGATTCTTGAGAATATTCACTAGCTTCTCCAAAAGTTCTTTGAAATTCATTAGGGAGATCCAAATCGTGGGCAAGTAAATTAAACCCAACAATTTGCTTTCTAAGCAAATCTAAATCATAATTTTTAGCATTTTTCTCAGTTAACTCAGTAACATTCTTTAATTCATTTTGATATTTTGATTGATTAACGCTTAAAGTATGTAATAATTTTTCAATCGCGTTTAACTCTGCAATCGCACTGGGATCCAATTCTGGTTTTAAGCTATCTTCAACTGCTGGCTTCCGGTGATGATAAAGCCCATTGTAACGCTGAAGAAGAAGTTCCACTTGATGTGGATCCTCTGGTAATGGAATTCTATATGGCGTGCTGGTCATTCTCTTATATTTGTTCTCCCTTCGGAGTAGTCTCGCCTAATTAGAGATTAATTACAGTTACTAACACGAACAAAAAAAAACAGAAAAATAAAAAAAATGGCGATTCACTAAACGGAGTTACCCGCGCATTGCTGGAGATGGGAAAGAGCCTGTATATACATGACTGTACATAACGAATAATAATTAGAGATATTATGCCACGAATGCTGCCTAGTATGATTAGGCAAGCTGCTGAGTGTGGTAAATACGTTCGTGCTTTGCTGAAAGTCACTGGGTCTTTACTGTCTGCACGTACTGAGATTCGTTGGATACGGGAGTCGGTGCCCCAGCATAAATTTGCAGAGGCTATTACTCAAAGAATAAATTATAGGCCATTACAATATATATTAGGAGATCAACCATTTTATAATTTACAAATAAAATGTTCAGAAAGTGCATTAATACCTCGTTGGGAGACAGAAGAATGGGTTGGTAATTTAATAAACTGTATCAAATCCTCCAATACTAAGCCTTTAAAAATTGTTGATGCATGTACTGGTACTGGATGTATAGCTTTAACATTAGCGAGCAATTTAATTGATTCAAAAGTTATAGGTATTGATATTGATCCTAATTGTATTAGTTTATGTCAAGAAAATTCAAAAATTAATAATTTAAAGATTAAATGGGAGATACTAAGTATATTAGAAAGAACTACTACTCTTAATGATATCACTAGTGGATTAGATATTTTAGTTTCCAATCCACCATACATTCCATTAAAAGATTATGAAGAACTTGATGCATCAGTTAAAAATTATGAACCACAGCTAGCATTGGTTGGAGATTTGGAATTCTATACCGCCCTTGTAAATAATATTCTTATCCCTAATCTTAATACGTGCAAAGCATTTATCTTTGAAGTTGGATATTTAAAACAGATTCATCATGTTAAAGATTTAATGAGCACCTATCATTGGAATTTGGGATACCTTGTTGATAGTAATAATGTTCCAAGATGTGTCATTGGCTGGAATCCACAACATGAAATAAATCTAGCTTCAATTTGTCATAAAGTGTTTACTTGATTTACCAGCCATATTTAGTCTTGTCAAAATCTTGAAAAGAGTTAAATATTGACTCGCAACCTTCTGTTAAACTTTTCATTTCTTCATCAGTTAATGCCTTAACTGCGTCTGGATTACTTGGAATCCAAATACTTTTACCTCCAGAGCTAATGGCACTTTTAATACCACTAACACTGTCTTCAAATATAAGACATTCTTCAATTTTAATTTCATTTTGTTTACCCTTTAATCCTAACTTATCATTTAATTCATCAAGTGCTGTTAACCAAATATAAGGTTGAGGCTTACCTCTACCTTTAAGATTAGGATGATCACCCCCAATTAAAATATGATCAAATTGATCAAATCCATTATCAATAAGATGTTTTGTCTTTGCATTATATTTGAGTGTTGTTGTAGATGTAGCGATTGCCATTGGTAACTCATGGTTACGTTTGGCATGGAGTAAAAACTCTTGAATTCCTGGTAAAAATTCACAAGCTTTGTATACTTTTAACTGTTCAGGATCATTGGTTATCAGATAGAACTTTTCACCATTAGTCACATTAGATAATCCAAACAGATCAACAAGAATCTCGCTAATATTAATTCCGGGACGTCCTTGAATCTTAGATATCACCTCTTTGGTGAGTGGGCCTTTATCGAAAAAAGTATCTAAAATGTAATTCAATTGTTTAATGTATAAATCTTCACTGTTGATGAGAGTACCATCCATATCCCATAATATAGCTCTAACTGACATCTTGTCTATTGAAGGTAGCGCTACGTTTCACGGAACGTGGAGTTTTTTCCCTCCCTCAGATAGTCTATGGCAGCAGACCTGCGTTTCTATAGGTCTGCCAAAGGGGCACACCATTACGCCATCCAGCAGCTTTTCCTCTAAAAACTGGATAATTTAGATTATTCATTATGTATAAACTAGACATCCTTTATAATAAATCCTTTGGTGATTTTACCATACCATACGCTCTATGAGCCTTTCAGTCTAAAACATGTCTTCATCACTTTCCTCCTTCAAAATGAGTTAACTCAAGCATTTTTTACTGCCTCTTGTACTACAGTAACGTAACCGTATACATGAAGGTTGGGTGAAACATCGACCTTCGTTGTGTTGTGTCTAGAACACCCAATATGTGCCAACCTCACCAAATGACATTAAATCCGGAAATTCAACAAAACAGTACCAATTGTATTACCTTTATAATGATTATTTCCAAATGAAGTCCAATAGTTTTCTTAGATATTGCGATTTTGAGCCTTTCAGAGTATATTATCAATAATTATCTGTTTACAATGATAAAGCAAAGAATTCGTAATAAAAACAGGGATTTCTGGAACAAATACTGCAAATACTACGTCATATTGCTACAAATTCATATAATTGATCAATATTTTGAAATATTGGTGGAAACTGACATGTTGGAATTCGCTGGAAACTATGACGACACTATATGCTATACGCACCTGGAGGTGCGGGAATGCCGCAATTCCAGGCGGTGATTTATCATACAAATTATCTTTTCTTATTGGATCCAAGGGTTAAAGGCTTTTTATTAACACTATGGCGTCTTCTGAAAAGCCCCCAAATGTCCCTGAAGGCTGGAAAGCTGTATGGGATAAGGAATACAAAACGTGAGTGTCCATTGTGTAATCATATATTTTAATAGGGGGTATCCCTCTATATATTTTCTCGGTGGCGATAGTATTTATCATCCTGAGTGAATAAAATAGTATGTGAAATAAGCGAATAAATAAATACAAGTTATACTAACTTATAATAGTTGGTTTTATGTTAATTTAAGTACTGGTGAGTCACAATGGGTTTTACCAACTGCTCCAGCTGGTGGATCTAGTAGACCTTCTGGCGCTCCACCTTCTGGCGCTCCACCTTCTTATGCTCAAAGCTCAGGTCAAGGTCAACATGAACAATCCCGTTACCACCAACAACTGCAACCACCACAAAAACAATCTTCTCATTATGGTGGCGGTGCCGGCGGATACCAACAATATCCACCACAGCAATATCCACAACAGCAATATCCACCACAGCAATATCCACCACAACAATATCCACCACAAGGAGGATACTATGGAGGACCACCACCACTTCAACAAGGATATTATCCACAGCAATATCCTCCGCAACAGCAATATCCACCTCAGCAATACGCTCAACAAGCTCCTCAAAAGAAGAAGTTTGGTTTTGGCGGTATGGGTATGGGAGCTGGTATATTAGGAGCTGGTGCTGGTTTGCTCGGTGGTGCCTTACTTACTGACGCCATTATGGATCATGAAGATCATGAACGTTATGATGATGGCGGAGGAGGTTGGGGTGATGATGGTGGATGGGGAGGTGATGGTGGAGGAGGTGACTGGTAAACTTTTTTAGTTAATATATGTCTTCTTTTTTATTATTATTCTGTAGTATATGGTAGTATTTCAGCTAAATGATCAGGTGTTGGTCCCATTATTGTATGCTGTGAATCTTCTGCTTCTTCATAATCCTCATTTAAAATTGTAAATTTCATTTTCTCTTCATAATCTATTTTCAGTTGATTTAATAGTACATATTTTATCCAATCTACTTCCCCATCTAACTCAACTTCTTTCTCAGTACTTAATGCCTGTATCATATCAGAACTAGGAATAGCAGTTCGCTGAACTCTTTTAAATTCATTACTATTCAACCATTTAACAAAATTCTTCATACCGAGATAATTCTCCACGCTTGTATCAAAAGGATCAACAATTTTCCCCGGTCTAACTATCCTTAAATTTACCATAGCCTGTGATATATCCTCAATCTGAAGCTCACCATTCTCATTCTCTTGAGATAAATGACGACATTCATGTGCCATTAAAGCAATATGGTGGATATATAAATCAGTTAGAATATTAATGGCTCTGTGAGAACAGCGGTCAAATCCTATGGCGCGAAGCATCTACTTTCGTTAGTATTGTTGATTGCATGCAAATATTTAAAATTGAAACTTACCTGCGTCACAGATACTCCAACCATATTAAAATAAAACAGTTGAGAATCACTACTCATTGTTTATATATTGTCGTGTATGTTAAGCTTATACAAATTCTCCTGTTTAGTATTGTGTCCAGGGTAACCTTTTCGCGATGGATGAAAAATCATATACATAGGTGGCCCTAGTAGGCGTCAACTCAGAACCAGACAAGATGAGCAATTTATCACTATACACAATAACGGCAGCATTAATCCTTGATAGTGAGGGTAAAAGAATATATGCTAATTACTATGTACCAACACATCCCAATGTTAGCAATGATCCAACTCTTGAAGTGCCAAATCCATTCCCAACTATTAAAGCACAAGAGACTTTTGAAGTAGGATTATGTGATAAAACTTTTAAAAATAAATCATCAATTATTTTATATGAAGATCATATTGTTGTATATAAAGTAATTTCTGATATTGCTATTTATATAGTTGGAAGTCTTAAAGAGAATGAAGCTATGCTTTATCAAGTACTTACAGGACTTTGTGAAGCTCTTGATATTGTTTTAAAAGATGCTGTGGATAAGAAATCTGTTCAAGAAAATTATGATTTTGTTGCATTAGCTATTGATGAAACTATAGATGATGGAATTATTTTAGAAACTGATGGAAATGTAATTGCATCAAGAGTTAGTAAGAGACCTTCTTCTGAGAATACTTTAAATATTGAATTAAATGAAAGAGGATTATTTAATGCATTTCAATTTGCAAGAAAGAAAGTTAAAGGATTTAACTTTTAAAATCATTAATAATTTCATCTTTATATTTTGAAAATTTAATTATGTAATAAAAATAAACACTAGCACTTACATTAAGTAATTATTCTATTTTTTTTTTAAAAAAAAGATTATTTATTAAAGATAACTTTTATTTCTTTCTTCCTTTACTTGGCTTACCACTCTTCTTATTACCATTATTATTAGCATTTGATGGTAATACTACTCTTAAACCTTTTACTGTAAATGCTGGTTGTAAATCAAGTGGTTTAAGTTGGCTAATAATTTTATGCTCAAATTCAAAATCCAAATCGAAATCAAATTTACTTTCAGCTGATTTAATATCTCCATCAGTCTTTCTGAGCAGTGTGAGTAAAGCACTTTCCTTATTTAATTTTCTATTCATAAAATAGTTTAAGATTTCATTCATAGACTTGCCAATTTTGCCTGAACCTGTCTGAACTTTTACTTTATACTTATATTTAGAAAGTGCTTGCCATGGAGCAAATATAGGTAAAACATCTAAAATATGTTCATTGAACCCACCAATCTTTGTAGAAAATCCATCTAAAATAGATAAATAATCTGCACTCGGTAAATCTTCTCCAAGAATATCCATGAACTGTTCACTATATTTCTTTTGCTGACGTTCAATATTTTTGGCCCTGGACTGCTGTAACCGTCTGTCATCCTCCTCTGTTGGCTTCTTTTCCAGTATTTGTTCGGCATTACTATTTTCAATTTGCTTGAATACACCCAACGCCTTAAGTCGCATAATCTTCTCCTCTTCGTCTTGATCCGCATACTTTTGGTTAATTCTCTTTTGCTTCGCCCGTTTACCACGACCACTCTTCTTTTGCTGTTTAGAGCCTACTTCTTCCTTAGGAGCTTCTTTAACTTCTTCCTCTTCCTCTTCCTTCTTAGGTTCCTCGATAACAGCTTCTTCCTTGATATCAATCTTGGCGACATTGGATGTCAAACTCTCGATCTTCAATTTGGCAGCCTCTTTCACATTAGCAATCTCTTCCACCATCTCAAACCCTGACTCTGCCTGCTTCTCTAGTCTCTTTCTTTTATTATCAGCTTTAGTCTTGTCATCAATAATCCACAAAAACCCGATACCCATGCTTAATTGGCATGGTGGGAGGAAATTCTTTTCCCCAATAACTTCAATGGTTCCATCTGAAAGCATTGATCCATCATGGCTATTCTTCCTGGAGACACGGGAGCCATCAATGTACCAAGCTGAAGCTGATATCTTGGAACTCCACGCTTTAGAACCACTCAAGGCAAACATTCCAGCCTGATTTAATGTAGAAGGGGGAATAGTTTGTCCAACATATGGATTCTTGATAAATACTTTTAAAGCACCTTCTATATCAGATGACAAATAATAATCTGTTTTAGAGTTGAAATGTTTGTAATAAATCATTTCAAACTGAAGAGTATCCTTAGGAGCAATGATAAGGTAGTTTTCACTAGATATAAACCAGTAAAACTTCTCGAACCAGTTCTTAACCCGACTCTTACGAATTGAGAGATCTTTACTGCTATTCTCAATATCCTTTTTGAGAGTGGCATTGATCTTCTTTTCGCTACTCTTCAAGGCGATTTCTGCCGTCTTTTCCGTCTTTTCTTTTTTAACTTTAGCATTCTTCTTTTGATCAAAATAAGTCTTAGAATTGGCATATGCTGACATCCTAAGATCTATATCAACATTTATATATTTAATCTTTGGCTGCTTTTTATGATTAACAACAGGAACAGCATCCTCATCATTCTCAGAATCACTGCTATCACTTAATGATAGATCACTCATATCTTCTTCCTTCTCTTTAGCGTCTTCAACTTCTTCCTGCAATTCTTCATCAACTAATCTGATTTTGATCTTATTTCTTCTTAAATCTAATGGTAAGACAATCATGTTGGCCAATTCATTGTTTTGGGACTGTAATGCTTTAATCATAGACTCTATATAGCCCCAGTCTATCCCCTCATCAATATATGACTGCACAGATTCTTTACATTGTTCAATTTTTTCAGCATTTAAAATAATAAGCTCAGCTTTGCGATAATTCACAGTCTCCATATTGTTGAGCTTTTCGATCTTGGCATCATTTTCCCTTTTAACACTATTCAATTTTTTATCAAGTAGATTCTTGTTTTTTTGGATCCTGAGAGCATTCTTCAACATATCCATAGAGGAGAAAAATTTGTCAAGAGTCTTATTGTATCCATCAATTTCAAGCACTTTAAATTTACCTGACTTGATATCATCCTCAGAAATAGAAGGTTTAAATGGATAAAATTGTTCAAAAGTGTATTCTGTGCTAAGTGATTCTTCCTGTCCAAGTAATGAACTAACAGGCATTTCATCATCAGGGTTGAACTGCGGATTGCGTTCAAGAGTAATATAACCCTTAATGGTATCAGGGGAGTTTAATAACTGTGAAATATCTTGTTCTGACTTATTTAATACTTCGACAACTTTCTCAAGTAATGCGCTATCTTCTTCTAAAACTGAAACACTTGAGTTAGGATTGATATCAGCTGCCAAAAGGTTCTTTTGAATTAACTCAGACGATAAGTAGGAACAATTTAAAAACAATACTTTAAGTATGGTAATTCCAGTTTTCTTTTGTTTTGACTTTTGGTGGAAATTGCTACTTTCTTCCCTTGGTGCCTGCTCCTTTGCCTTTGCACGTTCCACGAACTCTAGTACACTTTGACTATCATGCAGTAATTTTGAATGGATCAAACGAACAGTGGATGACAGATCATTCTCATTTTCATTGTCATCGTCCTGTCCATACTTAACGGAGTCTGCAAATAAAGTCTCAGGATTAAACATTGAATATACTTCATGAACTGAATATTTACTTGGAGCATTCTTTGCCTTACTAACAATTCTTTGAATGGCAACAATTTCTAACTTAGAATCAAGAAGTATAACATTACCTGCACTAAAGAACTCAAGAACTAAATAATAATGACCATTAGCAAATTCAAGAACCACAATTCTATCATCTCCAACTTGCTTAATATTGGTTAATCTTTTTGATTTTAAGTGTTTTCTAAGCTTAGTTACAAAATTAGATGGGGTTGATGCTAATCTTCTATCAAACTCAGATAAATATAATTTAAATCCATAATCAACAATTAAACTCTTCTTATCATCAGGTTTTGAAAACTTTAAAGAAAAAATTCTGTCTGAATCAAGAATATTATAAATATTCTGTAATCTATAACTCACAATAGATCTATGGAGCTCTACTGCAAGTACTTTTATATCAAGCGAAGAAATTCTTTGCTATAAAAAAATTGTGCTAATTAGTAACCATCCATATCAATTTAATAGTACAAGTAGCTAACTTATATAACACTATCATCCAATATGTCTACTTACCTTCATTTTCTCTGTAAATTCTATTACCAACTTCACTTCACTCGACAAAGAAGTCCAAAATTTTTGATACCGGTGTCTGGATGTTATAACATCCTTCACGATGACATAATCTATCAAGGAAAAACAAAAAGGAAAGGCGGCGATGAGGCTATCAAAATATTAGTAAATAATGGGGAATAGTCAAAGTATGTCTAGGGAACAGAATGTTAATAAAATTGTTGATATATTAAAGAAACCCAATTCTAAAGTATTATTTTTAGTTGGTGCTGGTATTTCTGCTACTAGTGATGGGAAACCACTTATTCCAGATTTCAGATCTCCTGGAACCGGTTTATTTTATAATTTAGCTAAATTGAATCTACCAACTCCTGAATCAGTATTTGATATTGATTTTTTTAGTGAGAATCCTACTCCATTTTATTCATTATGTAAAGATTTACATCCAGAAATGGCTAAATTTCCACCAACTCGATTCCATTATTTTATGAAACTTGTTGGTGATCATAATAGCTTGATAAGGGTCTTTTCTCAGAATATTGATTGTTTGGAAAGAGCTACTGGAATTGATTCCGATAAGATCATTGAAGCTCATGGATCTTTTGCTGATGATTTCTGTATCAAATGTCATAAAAAGGCTACCAAGCTGCATTTTCTCAAGCAGCTATTGGCTGATGAGATTCCAAAATGTGAGTTTTGTAAAGGAATACTTAAACCTGGAATTGTTTTCTACGGTGAACAGTTACCTGATAGATTTCATGAATGTTCAGAAAAAGATATAACTGATGATATTGACTTATGTATTGTTGCTGGTACTTCGTTAAATGTGTACCCTTTTGCTTCACTTGCTAGTGATTTGGGTAAAAAAACTACCAGAGTATTAATCAATAGAGAGAATGCTGGGGATTTTTTATATACTCCTAGAAAATCTGATATTTTACTTCTTGAAGACTGTGATGAAGTTGTTGATGAGATTGCAAAGCTCTGTGGCTGGAAGGCTGAACTTGACGCTTTAGTAGACCTGCACAAGAAGGAAGAACCAGAACATGCAAAGACTGCAAAAGAGATGGTAGAAGATATGAAGAAGGATAAAAACCTTGATGATGAGATTAAAAAATCTAAGGATGAAGTGGATGGTGTGGATGAATTGACTCAAGAGTTAGATCATTTGGAAATTGATGGGAAAGCAGTAGAGAAACCAGAGAAGTCAGCGGAAGAAGAGAAAAAGGTCAACAAGACCAAGTAAATGTTCGTTATTTACTTTCCGAGTTCTTAATTACTGTAACAGAGCAATCCGGTATCACTTTGATACAACAATTATGTATTACTCTATTCTACCTTCTCTTAGTATAAACAATAAATGACGTTATATACAAGGCTTTGTTATTGAGGTATTATTTGTTTTAATTATTTAAAATAGCGGGGAATAGATCTATTTACAATAATTAATATAGATATTTACTATTAAATCGACGGAGTCCCGATAAACACTCAATAAATCTTGAGCATCTTACACCGGAAACCTCCTGGGATTGACGGTTATATGCAATGCCAGATCGCGGCCGCAGGTTTTTAGACCTTTTTGGCTTCATAATATTAACGGAAATGCGGAGAAATGGAGGTGGGGTATTAAGAGGTTTTTATATAATTATATTGTATTTCTCGGAAGAATTAGGAAACTAAACATATACCCCGAAATTAGATTACAATAGTTACGGAGACAACCGGGATAAATGTCAATTTCTTGGGGTTTAAAGATGAATCCACTAGATTCAATCAAGAAACGTAATCTCTATATGAGTTAAAAAAAATCAAAAAAATAAGGTATGACAAGCATGACTGATATCTTTTTTTCACTCGTGTTTTTGCTCCTAACTTAGTAAGTTTTTCTTTCGTTGTTTTGCATATTTATGGAAATTAGCATCGTAATTTTTAATAATTACGAATTAATATTAATAAAAATAAAAATAATTTGCATAATAAGCATACTGTTCTTTTCAGTACGTAGAATTAAATGTATCGACTCTTATTGAAACGGGGAGAATTTTCTTTTTTTTAATCCTCCAGTGCCGAGGAAACGAGTAATTTTCTTGTCCTTGGAACCGGCGGACTTTCACAAGTCCGAGGGGCCTGCATAACTTGGCAGGAAAATTCATAAACAGGAAGAAATTCAATGCACAAAGCGCAGTGAAAAAGAAAAAGAAGGTCATGAACTTTTCAACTTTTTTTTTTAAAATTTATCTAGATACCTTATCTACCTACATGGGTCATCACTCAAGAGATTCGCCGATTTTAGTAAATTGTATCCAGCAAACAATTCATTGAAAAATTATCATGTAGAAGGCTCCTACAAAGCTGGCTACAAATGTTTATAAAATATACAAGTACAAAATTGCTATTGAATCTATCGGAAGTTTAGGGTAAATGAGTGCTTTGTAATACCCCGCCCCGCTTTAAATATTAATCCTCGGAAATGTGGAGAGCTTTTAGCTAATTAGGTTTCACGCATGATACTACAAACCAGCATGACATAGTATATAAAAAAAAAAAAAAAGTTTGTCAACTATAAATACTGAGCAATTTCCATTATTAATAAAAAGTTTAGGATTTTGTCTTGGACATAATATTTTTTGTCAAACATACAAAATAAAATAAAATAAAATAAAATAATGGTGTCTAATACAGATACAAGTGACGCTCAGTCACATCAACATAGTCATGGCGTAGCTCATGAGAAACCGCAATTTCAAGCTGATTTTAGTACAGCTGCTATCTCAAAATATATTCTTACTAGAATTCCAACACTTATTCCTCAAAAAGAAAATTTTGATATCCCTGATAAAACATTAATAATAAATCCTTTTAAACCACTTAGGAAAGTTTCTCTTCGTAATTGGAATTATTTCTTTGCTGGTTTTTGGTGTTGGACAATGGATGCTTTTGGATATTTTTGTGTATCAGTTAATGTTCCTCAACTTTCAGCAGAATTTAATGTATCATCAACAACAATTACTTGGGGTATTACTTTAGTTCTTATGTTACGTTCTGTTGGTTCATTTTTCTTTGGTATTATTGCTGATCGTTATGGTCGTCGTTATCCATTAGCTGCTGTTATGCTCGCATTAACTGGTCTTCAAATTGGTCTCGGATTTACTAATACTTATAAACAATTCTTAGGTGTTCGTGCTATTTTTGGTATATTTATGGGTGGTGCTTTTGGTCCTGCTGCCGCTTTAGCTCTTGAAGATACTCCAGTTGAAGCTCATGGTGTTTTAAGTGGTATTTTCCAGAGTGGTTATCCATTTGGTTATTTACTTGTTGTTTGTTTTCAACGTGCTATTACTGATAATTCAAGTCATGGATGGAGAGCTTTAATGTGGTTTAGTGCTGGTCCAAGTTTCCTTTTTATGATTTGGGTTTTATGTATTGGAGAAACTGAAGCATTTAAGAAACAACGTGAAATTCAAGCTCTTAATAGTACTGCTGGTGATTCTAAACGTTTTATTGAACAAGGTAAAGTAGCTCTTAAACAATATTGGTTAGTATCAATATATTTAGTTCTTCTTATGGCTGGTTTTAATTTTGCGTCCCATGGCTCTCAAGATTTATATCCAACATTACTTAGTGTTCAATTAGGCTTCGGTGAAGATCGTAGTACTGTTACTAATTGTGTTGCTAATTTAGGAGCAATCGCTGGTGGTATTATATTTGGTCATTTATCTTCTTTCTTTGGTCGTCGTTTTACAATTATCGTTTGTTGTATTGCTGGTGGTGCTCTTATTTACCCATGGGCTTTTGTTCGTAATACTGGTATTAATGCTGGTGTTTTCTTCCTTCAAATGTTTGTTCAAGGTGCTTGGGGTGTTATCCCAATTCATTTATCTGAACTTTCACCACCACAATTCCGTTCTTTTGTTAGTGGAATGGCTTACCAACTTGGTAATTTAGCTTCTTCTGCTTCTTCTACAATTGAAAGTACTATTGGTGAACGTTTCCCATTACATGACGCTAATGGTAATGTTATTGAAGGTAAATTTAATTATGCTAAAGTTATGTCTATCTTTATGGGTTGCGTGTTTGGTTATTTATTAATCATCACTTTTATTGGCCCAGAGAATCGTAACGCTCATTTAACTATCGATCATGCTGATCTGAGTGAAGCTCCTTCTCTTGTGTCTCACGACGATATGGAGAGTCAAGAAAAACTTGAGACAGTTCACCACGATAACGAAGCTAATAAGGTCTCTAATAAAGTCTAATCAGCTTACTACAGGGAAACTCGCACATTTATATTTTTATATTCTATCTCATTATCATGCTTATTTTTCTGTTGTTTAACGTTTATACGGTTTTAATTAAATATAGTAAAATAAAAAAAAAAACTTTATGAATGCATTTGTTGTTTTATCTAATGTGTAGTACCTATCAAAGCGGATTCGCAACTCCGGACCGCTCCCACTTGCACATAATTAAAAAGAACCGGGTTCGCCCACTAGTTTTGGCGGGAGATACGCACCCGGCCAGCAACTGCTTTCAAACATTATCTGCTTTGTCTCTAAAAATGTTAGCAAATAGAAAAAATATTAAAAAAATATTAAAATATTATTATAATTACTATATGTATTAATATTAAACAAATTACCAAATAGATAAATAATAATCTTATAGAAAAGTCCGCAAAATTATTGAATGTTTAGAGTTTAAGCGTATTCATACATATTAATAGCGTGAAAATGACGTCTCTATGGGCTGACATAAAATTGCTCCCTAGTTTTGGTGCATACGATGATCATGGTTTGTAGCTTCCTTGTAAAACTTATCTGGGCCCTTTAATTTTCTGCTTAAAAGTTTTTCTTGTCCTCGATTCAAGGTTAAAGAGAAAAGATAAACAAGGTGTGTAACCTGGAGGTTTACTCGTAGCGTTGTTCTAGTGCGTACATACTAAGCCAAGCATCAAACTGCCTAGTATTTTTTTCTGTGTGTTGTGTGTGTGCGTATTTTTTTTAATAGCCACCAGGAAGTTCTTGCTTAGTTCTATTACATCAGGCAAATTTATATTGCACCACTCATTGCAGTAATAGACTTTAAAATTTTCAAGTATATATATTCCAAAACAATTAGAAATATTTTATAATAGCTAATAGTTATTATAGTTTCAAATTTATAGAGACCCGTTATTATTATAATCAGGAGATAATCTGTGATGACTACAAATTCAACAGATCCACAACTTGATAAACTTCGTCAGAAACTTGAGACAGATGCTTCTAGAGTTATAAAAGGATTTAAAAATGCAGATGTTGATTGGTTTTTAAGGGGAGATATTAAACAGCCATCAGTTCATACTACTTCAACTTCTTCACCGCAACCATTATCACCAGGAAAGAGTATTGCTACAACATCAGAAAATACATCATCAGCTGTAGGTATTAAAATTGAACCAAAATCATCAGAATTACAAGATCATTCACTTCGTCGAACTAGATCATATTCTGTTAGTGCTGCAACTGCTCAAAAAAATACCAAATCATCAGGAGGGGGACTTTTTAACAAATTATCATCTAGATTTGGTAGAAAAAAGGCAGAACCAATTCCAGTTAGTTCACCAATAGCTACTAAATCAACAAGACACTCATCTAGACAAGGATCTGTTCTGTCACTTACTGATTCTTCGTCTTCTGAGCAACTGTCTCCTGTAGCAACTTCACCAGTTGCTACTAGTCCAGTTGATAATAGATTAAGACGTACCAAATCTACACCAACAAATTTTAATGATGATGATAAAAGTAATGACCTTGATCCACGATTTCAAAAATTTTTACAATTTTATAGAACTGAAGGTAGATCAGTATCTGGATCTCCTGATAGAATTTCAGGAAGACGCAGTAGGGCTTCAAGTGTTTCTAGATTACATCTTAATAGAGATGGACGTCGTTCTCTGAAATCTGAGGCTCCTTCACCTACTGTTGATGTATTAGGTCGTCCTATTCCTCCTCACCCTGATTCAGCACCATTTAAGCTGGCGTTGAAACATGCAAAACTTATTTCTCAAGAAGAATCTGAATGTAACAGTACACTTTCTGCCAGTTCTCCAAAATCTTCTAGTCTCATTGGTGCATTTTTAAAACGTCACCCTGAGACTCCTACTACACCTACTAGCTCAATTAATCAAAATGGATCATATTCATCAAACAGCTCTCTTAATGTTTCAACAAATGATGAGGGAAGTACATCAGAGGGACTCCCGGGGTTTGAGGATGTAAATGGCCCAATCCCTTTGAAGAGAGTTACCTTTAGCGAGAAAGTTTTCTTCAATGATCCTCCACAGCAAATTGCATCTCGTAACCCTCGAAAGGGAGAAGTTGAGATACTTAAAAATGGATCTATAATAATTCACAAGTTAACTGCTGAAGAAAAGCAAAAGATCTTGGAACACGGAGGAGGAGGTGTAGTTGTTGGTGGGTTCAGTCATTTGAAAGTGGCACAAGAGGAAAAGCATCCAAAATCCACCCAAACAGATGCGAAGAATACAACAGAGACAAAGACACCTACCAAAGACCTTGCTGCCGCTGCCGCTGCCGCCGCACCAAAGGCAGCAAACCCATCGGCAAGCGACGAGGCTATGGAATCGAAAATGAGTAACGCCAAGTCTATCTCTATTGATACACCTATGATTAGTAGAAACAAGTCGGCTGTTTCGCTCATTAATGATTCACCTGATAAAAGTGCCGAAAGTATTAATAAAATGATGTCAAAGCAGATCACACTAGATGTTTTATACACTCGTTGTTGTCATTTGAGAGAAATTTTACCAATAAAGTCGACTCTTAAGCAAATTCCTAAAGGTACTACAGAACCACTCCCAGAATTGAGATTTAGAAATCCATCTCCATCACTTATAGAGATTATTACTTTTAGTGATTTCATTAGTATTGCCCCTATAATATCGATTGCCTTTGATGGTATCTCCCTTAGTTTTGAAATGTTAAGAATTGTTCTCTCTTCGCTTGCATATAAAAATGATTTGAAGAAGTTGAGTTTTAGAAATACCCAATTAGATGCAAAGGGATGGAAATTACTTTGTTGGTTTTTAGTAAAGAATAAGAATGTTCTGTCATTAGATATCACAATGTGCCCAGAGCTTTCGGTATTGACTCAAAAGAAACCTAAGCCAAAGACTTCTGCACTGGCACAAATTGTACGCATGTCTTCTAGTCTAGAGAATCGATCTGATATGGATTGGTCCTTATTTGTGGCCTCTTTAATCTATCGTGGGGGTATTGATGCTTTAATTCTTACTGGCTGTAAGATTACAGATATTAAAATATTTACCAGTCTTTTCGAGCTCGCACTTGGCCCTAGAACAAAGAATATTGGTTTAGCATATAATGAGTTATCTTATGCACAAATGAAGGTATTTTGTGACTGGTGCTACACTCATTGTGAGACCGTTGTGGCGATGGACTTGGGTTTCAATAAGTTGAATATTGTTGACAAAACTACTGGTCGCGGAGCATTCCACTTGTTTATAGATAGTACCAATAAGATCAACCGTGAAAAGAAGAAATCTGCTTTGAAATTTTTGTCTATGAGTCTGGCAGAGATTTATGAAGAGGCTAATGTTCCTAAGGCGAACAGTAAATCATCCGAGGTGGATATTACCGATGCCTCGTCGTTGATTTACAATCTTTCAAAATTGCCTAATTTACAATTCTTAGATATGTCCAATAATCCTAGATATTTCAAACATAATCTTGAGTTGTTTACAGCGTTTTTGCCAACCTTTGGCAAGTTGACTCGTCTTAATTTGGATTACAATGATTTCTCAGAGTTAGCGGTGATGGCAGTCTGTGATGCTTTATTAAAGTGCAAGCATCTTTACTACTTGTCCTTTGTCGGTAATCCATTGACATCCAATTGTCATTATGCTTTGTGCAAGCTATTAGAAAGATCAAAGATTATTTCTTTGGAATTGGAGATGGACAAGATTCCAGAGAAGCCTAGAAAGCTTATGGGTGTCTACACAATGCGCAATATGGAGAAAGTGGTTTACGGAAAGAAGTTCTCTTTGGTCGGCAATGATGATAATGAAGAAGATGAGGATGAGGACAAGGCTAGTGATGATGAGGTCAGTAATAAGGAAGATGGTAAGCAGTTCTCATTAGCATCATTGACGGAAGAAATTGTTAACTTTATGTATGAGTATAATGAAACCAAGGATACCAACAAGAGTGCCGAGCAGTATGCATCATTAAAACAGATTGTTTACAAGTTTTTGACTCGGGTGCATGAGGTTCAATCTCGTTTATTGGAATCTATTGAAAAGTTAATTGCTCTTCGGTTGAAGCATGAACTTAACCAGGACGGTAAGGAAACTCTTATTAGATTTTGTTATATTGATGATTCTTTAAATAAGGTTCTTGATATGTTGAAGGAAAAATTTGGAGCAGTAGTCGAGGAGTTCTATAAAGAGCATGAAGATGTTCGTAAAGATCTGTCAGATGCTGTACAAGGTATTGAGAGAGCTATTGTGAATAAAACAAGAACTTATCCATCAAATAAGTTACGTGATGCTGGTAAAATTGGTGTTGGTATTAAAAGATCATCAGATGCAGGTTCATACTTTTCTTCAGATGAAGATGAAAGTGAAAATAGTGCTAATGATGCTTTTGGTATTACTTCTATAAATGATTCTACAGATGGTAAAGGAGATATAGATAATAGTTTAAAGAGACTTGATAAAGAAGAAGGTAGTATTATGAGAGCTTCTACCCAAATTCTGAAACGATTCACTGATAAAACAGTTTTAGGTTCAGAACATGGTGTCAATGAACATATTGTTTCTGCTATTCCTGAATTTGATTATAATGGTGAAAAAGTTAAAGATGCTTTATTAGATACATCTAGACTTGGTAATATTATTACAGCTTTAGATGATTTGAAGGAAAATGGTGTTTTGTTTAATGATATGTTTAAAAAGAAAGAATCAGAGATGAATGGTAAATCTAAAATTGCAGTAGATGGGAATGCTGCTGGTCAATCAAAATCTAATATTGATGGTACCAAGTCCTCTACTAATAAGAATGGTGGTGGTGGTGGTGAAGGTGTCATGTCGGAATCTCGTACGAACGGCAGTGACGCTACGGATGATGAATTATCCGATATTTCAGACATTGAAAGTGATAATGTCCGCGCTAATTACGATGAAGTTATTGATAATTTAGTAAGAGTTAGAAGTCGTGTTTAATCTTTAATATTTAATTTTAATGAATTTTTTATTTTTAATTGATATTCTTTTGTTGTACCTATTACTGTTAGCTTGTATTTGAAAGCAAAATACTTGGACCAGAATAACGGAAATTACATCACTCACATAGTCTAAACCAGATGAATGACAATGCGGACCGGGTAATGTTCTGCAAGGTGAGGTGAAAAGTTGGCAGTACGTCATGGGGGTGAGGTGGGGTGATGGAGACTTTATTTGACTTATTGGCAGGGTACAGACAGATAAAATATGTGTTTATGTTAGTTTTAATTAGTATGGATTAACATTTACTTTTTTGTAGATATAAATTGCAGATATTTTGATTTTAGTAATGTAACAATTAACATATAATTAGTGGGGGGTTGCGGACACCCCCTCCCAATTTAAGCAGAAATTTATAGAAATAAAAAAAAAAAATAAAAAAATAAAAAAATAAAAAAAATAAAAAAAAAGAGACCGTTCCCCCATATTTTTTCCCCATATTTGCAAGTGTGTTTATTTTGTACGGGGAGCCATTTCAAGACCGATTTCTCGAGAGCACTGCATTTATAAATTAGTGATTAAATAACGCACAAAATCGTTTATATACAAGTCACTCATTCTGTTTTAATAACGTGTGTGATATTTATATTAAAGCGTGCATTATAATTTATTTGAATAGAGGTTTTTTTAAAAATTGTTGTGAAACAGAACTAACGTTGCGCAATCACTAAATGGCGGAGCAGATCCCACAGATAGTTATTGATGGCCATAGTGGCGAACAGAAGAAGTTATCATACAGAGGTCAAAGGCCAGTAATTGGTAATGGTTCTTTTGGTACAGTATATAAAATTGAACTAGTAGAAACTAATGAACTTTGTGCTGTTAAGAGAGTATTACAGGATAAAAGATTTAAGAATAGAGAATTACAAATTATGAAAGTTGTTCATCATAGAAATGTTGTTGATTTAAAATATTATTATTATGAAAATATTAGTAAAGAAGAACTTTATTTAAATTTAGTACTTGAATATGTTCCTGAAACAATATATAATGCTTCACATTTTTATTTACATCGAAAAAGACATATGCCAGTTTTTGAAGTTAAATTATATATATATCAATTATTACGTGCTCTAAATTATATTCATTCTCAGAATATTTGTCATCGTGATATTAAACCTCAAAATTTATTATTAGATCCAGTTTCAGGAGTTTTAAAATTATGTGATTTTGGTTCAGCTAAAGTTTTAAATCCATCTGAAGCAAATGTTAGTTATATTTGTTCTCGTTATTATCGTGCTCCAGAACTTATTTTTTCTGCTACAAATTATACAACAAAGATTGATGTTTGGTCAGTTGGTTGTGTAATGGCTGAACTTCTTATTGGACATCCAATGTTCCCTGGTGATAGTGGAATTGATCAATTAGTTGAAATTATAAAAATTCTTGGTACTCCAACAAAAGAAGAAATTAAATCAATGAATCCAGATTATATGGAACAAAAATTTCCTCAAATAAAACCAACTCCAATGACAAAAGTTCTTCAAAGGTCTTCTTCATTTCGTTTTGGTGGTCCAAATGCAATTACTGATCATGATTCAGCTACTAAAGTTTTATACCGATTTTTGAATTATAATCCAATAATTCGTACATCTGCTCTTGATGGTATGGCTGATCCATTTTTTGATGAATTAAGAGATCAAAATACTAGATTACCTGATTATAGATCATATCTGCCTAAAATAAAAGAGAATATAAAATATAAAAATATGCCAGAATTATTTGATTTTTCAGATCAAGAATTAATTATGAATCCATCATTGAGGTCAATATTAGTTCCTTATTGGAAAAATTAACAGTTTTTATTGTTATTTGTTTTCTTCTTTTCTTACTATCTTTGATAACATTTTTTTTTAAAATAGTACCATTTTTGGAAAGATTATATGAAAGCAAAGAAAAATATGAGAAGATTAAAAATACTATAAATTAATATTTTTATTAATTTGAAGTGGATATACTAATCTTGTCTACTATGCTGGCCCACACCAGACTTCCATGGACCCTCCTCCGTGGGGCCGAGCTTAGGACTGTGCCTCTATCTGTTGCACCCATGTCTATGTATAATTTTTTTTGCCTGTGCCTTATAGGGCGCAGACCACCGTTTATGGTCTATATTTAATAGTTATCTACAGTATAGAAACATTTCAACCTCATCTAATAGTATTAGTCGTTAAACTGTAGTGAACAGTTGATGTTTACCACCGGGTAAGCATACGCCAAAATTTTGGCGTGAAGTGTATATATGTATTTTTTTTTAAAAAAAAAATAGGTGGGAAAAAGTCGGTAACGCATCTTTCACGTCGCTTTATGAGTTTTGTAAACAAATCAAAGACCAAGTTTGCCCCCAAAGTTAAGAGGAGAGCTATAGTGCGCAATGCTGCGACAGGTGATTCACAAGCTGGTTCTTCTGCGACTGATTCAGCGTTAAAATCAACTACTGAGAGCCAGCCAAAGGGACAGTCGAGCTCTTCTCAACAGCCCACATTGGAGACAAGTAAACCGGATGAAGGTCAAACATCTCAAAAATCAAGACGTCCGTCGTTCATTAAGAGTCATCTTATTAAGGCACCAGACAGTACTGATATTTTAAAACGAATGTCATCGCTGTCTCGGCGATCATCAGTGTCTAACTCCAGACCAAATTTGAATAGTACAAATTTACCAACCAATGCTTCTCGTCGACGCCTTTCTTCAATTTCAAGAATTGACAAACCTAGTATTCCGCTCCAGAAGCATTCAGAATCTAGTCAAACTGCGCCTGTTACAACTAAACGTAAAATTGACCGGAAGAGATTCACCACATCTAACTTGAATGTCAAGGACAAATTGAAGAAGGGTAATTCTGGTAATGTTATCAAAACACCAATCATAGCTAGCGGTCCGGTGAGAATAGGTATTCCAAAAGTTATTAACAGAGAGAGTTCGCCAGAGGATGATACTGATGGTAGTCATTCAGTGTCCAATGGGGATGCAAGCGCATCTCTCAAGGATTTAAAAGAAGAAGAGGAATTCAAGAACTTTTTAGCAAGCCGGCCGTGGATTAGATATCCTGGTTTGAAGGCTCGTCCAAGACGGAAGCGTCGTTTAAAAAAGCACACGAAAGCTGTTTCCGCAAGAAAGCAACTGCCAAAGGACAATGTTGATGGTGCGGAGCTAGGAGATATTGAGCAAGATGAGGACGAGTTTGAGGATGCAGTTGATAATCTTGAAGATGAGGATATGGCAGGAGTGAAGCAAGAAGATGAGGATGCAGGTACGTGGAGTGATGATGTTTCTGTGAAGCAAGAAGAGGATGAGCTGAGACCTGTAAGTAAAGAACCTGAGGGTCTTGAAGAACCCTTAGAAAGTGATAATGAGAATGCACGAACTCCTGTTACTTTAACAACAGTTGCTGATGCTCTGGGTGATAGCGACTCTAGTATGTCTGAGACTGAGATGGAAAATGTGAATAAGGAGCTTTTTGTCAGACAAAAATCAGAGACTGCTAATTCACCAAAACCTGGTGATTCTTCTGGGACAGCACCTCCGGAATATTCCGACTCAGAAGATGATGATGAGGCCATATTACCAGAGACAGATATCGACCCAGAAGATATCAGCTTGGTTATTGATCCTACTTCGGGTCGTATCAGAGCCATTAAGAAAGAAGATTATAATAGATTTCGGAAATTTTTTGATTCTAATACCAAAATCGCTAAGATAAAAGATATTCCAAAAGGATCAAATGATATTACAGAGAATTTACTTGAGAGTTTTGTAATTGATGAAAACAGTTTCACAATGGGAGATTTATGTAATTTCCTGTTACCGATTGGTAAAGTTTCAAATGAATTTAAATTGGCCAAGGAGGCGATTGCGAAAAGAAAAGTTGATGCAAAGAAAAGAAGAGCGCTTCGTATGGAGGCTCGTAGAATTGGTGTTCCATATGAAGTTTTATTGAGAGATGATATATCAGTTGAGGAAAGAGAAAAACGTCGTCGTGAACATGTTCAAAAGATTTTTGATACTGAACCAGATTCTCATAAGCAAAAGCTTGTATTAACAATGACTGATGGTAAGATTTCTGTTGATTCCAATTCTCAATTAGTTGAAACTAGAAAGAATATTCTGACTGAGGGAATGGTAAGAGAAGTTCAAAATGAGAATCCATATGAGAATCCCATTCACAGTAAATCATTTGGTAAGAATGTTTATTCTGATAGATGGACTTTTGATGAGACTATCAAATTCTATCATGCTCTTAGTGCATGGGGGACAGATTTTGGGATTATTACCAATTTATTCCCACATAGAACTAGAAGGCAGATTAAATTGAAATTTACCCTTGAGGAGAAGAAGAATTTCTACTTGATTGAAATGGCGCTCCAGAGAAAATTGAAATCAACGTTTGATCAATTTGTGGAATCAGTGAATAATACTTCAGGTAATTCTGAGATTAAAAAGTTCAAGACTCTTGAAGAATTTAATGCAGAACTTGCTGAAGAGCACAGAAAGCATCAATTACATCTTGAAGAGATTAAAAAGCTGCAATTGGAGGCAAAGGAGCTGGATAAAAAGACTCTTGGTGATCAAGAAGAGAAGCGTAGATTGAAGGAGTTTGAGTCCAAGAAATCAGAACGTGAAAAACGTATGGAAATCCTGAGAGCTGGTGAAGAAATCATTGGCGAAATAGGAAGTTAAGATAAAAATGTATAATATAATAATTTAATGAGCTATGATAAACAACCTACCGTAGTAAATGGTGCTTGGAATTTCTAATGCTGCTTTAAACATACATCGAATTATCTGATGATGGTATTGTAAAAAAAATATTGTTTTGATACATTATTTTTTAATATGAATTTCGTTATATCGAAATCTGAATTCACGCTTATAAATTTGTATTCACCAAATGATATATCATCTCTTCTATATGCGAAAATATAGCCAAGCATCTCAGTTATAACATCAACAACAAAATCTTTCTTAGATAAAGCATCATTTTCAAAATTAAATAATGGTACTACTTTATTTTTTCTTCAAACAAAGAAGATAAATAATCCTTATCACTTATATTATTGTGTGATATTCTTTTTGTATGCTTAAAATCAAAATTAAAATGACGCACATATCAAGCATTCTCGTAATACAATAAATGATACTGTTCTGCGTCTGTTTTATCATTATTCAAAATATAAGATCATACTCGGTATATTTTTAACAATAAACAAATCCGACAAACATAATGAAGAATCTGAAAAGACTAATATTTTCAAACTCATTTTACTTGTGTATTAAACTTTTATTTTGCTAAATACCATTCAGTATATCTATCATTCACTTTATCTAGAAATTTTTTTTGTTAATGTATCTATTGTATGCACCTCACTCTGCTGGCTGTGATGGCAAGGTGGCTGAACCGGAGATACATCAATGAAATGTCGGTCAATGCCATATTTACTGTCACTGAAGACGCTTGAATAACATTTATATAACTATACATACATTCTATACAGTGGGAAATACAGATGAAAGATGGTTAATTGTATTGGCTTTGCTGTCAAACAATGCAAACCAGCCGGATGGCAATTCTTCATATTACCAAACCCTATGATCTTGGTAATTTCCTTACCTTTGTGGACCCTTCTTTTCTCATTCTTAGCAAGAACTCGTTAGCTTGTGAATTCCCCATTCTTTTGTTCAACTTGGAGAGAAATAAACCACAGGCGTTGCATAAGGTCCTGGCTCCATCAGGGCCCCTTCGCCATTCAGGAGTGTCTTTTCTGCCACACTGGAAACAAACCAAATCAGGCTTGATGCTAAGCTCGTGGTGTAACTGGCCCTGTGCACCTGTTGATGGTTTTCTAATCAGCAATGTATCCTTTTCTGGATTTGATGATCTTGAAGGGTTCACTTTGAGGGTAATGACTTCCTTCATACGTGAGCCACCTGCCTTGGGCTTGAAACTCCAGTCACCTGGCTCATCCACAACCCTTTTATGAGGACTGTTGCTTAATGGAGATCTAAGCTTTCTGTGTGTCTTAGATCCGATGTCAGATTCTTCTGTGGAGCTCTTTTTGGCCAACATTTCAACCTTTTTAGGTAAACTATCCTTTTGACCAGGATTTTCAATCCTAAACGAATAACCTTCTTTGGAGAGATTCTCAGTCTCATAGTAACCTTCTTGCGGTGAATTTCGAGACTCATAAACTGTTTCCAGTTGTATCTGGCTAGTCGCAGGAGAGCTTCCAGCAACTCTGTTTGGTGCAAGATACTCTCTCCACATGTTTAAGCCGGAAGCTAGCCTCTGAGTGGATTCTGCTAGAGATTCAAGCGCAGGTATTGGAATATTTGTCAAAAACTCATTCATAGAAGAATATGATATGAATTCAGCTTCTGGGAATGGTCTATAATGAAGTGGGGTTAAAGGTGCACTCATATATCCTCCTTGATTAACAATCTTGCTGGTTAAATCATTGTTAATATCATTAAAAATACTGTTCATTTGTCTCCATACCCATAATGACATTTCCACCTCTCTGAATGTTTGTGTGTGCGGGTCTTCGATATCCCGCGTCCTGTCAGGAAGAGGCATAGACATTTGGCGCTTGTGGCCTCTTTCGATTGGAAATACTCTACTTGTCCTCCTTTTTGGTACTTGTCTTGATTGTGTAGGAAGAGCAGGATCAGATTTCCATTGCTTTACCTTTCTTTGTGTTCTTGGACTGCGAGAATCAAGTTTCGGGTTCTTTGCAATCGATGGACGCTGAATCATTGGCTGAGGCGCAGCACTAAAGCTTTCTGATCCAACTGAGTTTCTATGTCTTGGTTGATTTTGCTGGAAGGATCCTGATGCTGTTGACTCTGGTGGTGCATTGAATGCTGAGGTTTCCAACTCATGGAAGGACGGTAGCCTTTTGTCATGTTAGTAAGTGGATTTATTTTTTGCAAAGACTATACAAGATACTCACTTAATATGCTGTCTTCGAGATAGTGGCATAGTAGACATTTCAAATATATTTTATTTCAAAAGGAAAAATTATTGGAAACAAAGATTGCACAAAGCCAAAATGTTGACTTTAAGAAATAGCTGAAAATAAATTTTAGATGCGATCACCTACAAAAAAAAAACACTAAGAAATGCTTTAATTTTACTAAACTACAAGTATCTCCGGATTAATAAGATTATATACTGTTTCACCTGTGTGTGTGTGTGTGACAGCTATCATGATCTTTATTGACTAGTTGCAGATATCGATAGCGGTTCCTGACGCAGTGAAACCTCTGTTCAGGTATCTTTAGGCAAGCAATCGCAACATCAAAGTTAATTTGATCCGATAAATTACTCGAGTAAACTAAGTTTCAAGCAAAGCAGCATATTTCTGCGGCTGCGTATGTGGATTGGATTTTTCTTCACCAAAGGGGCATAATGGGACAAAAATTGGAATCATAAAAGGGAGTTGAATTTGCTAGTGCGAAGTCTAATAGGACTTTTAATTACGAGCGAAATGGTACTATTTGTTTGAACTCACTTGATAATTTACCAAGTTAAGTTATAATGAAAATTCAAGCAAAGTTTCCCGAGGTTCAAGAATCTCGTAAGGCAAAGGTTCCGATAATAGGCACCCACATGCTTATTTAAGTAATAAGGACACTATTAGTGACTTCTAGAACGCGGCAAAATTGATTTTACAGGGTACTGAAATGCGATATGTTATTAATTTATATTGTTAATGATGTTTCGGTTATATTAATGATGCAAAGAAGTCAGAATCCTTTTTTGTTATCTTTAGACTGTAATTTACAGTATTTCAGAGAAATTAGTTTGTCGATTTATTACTTTTGACAAGTTAGCCTTTGCTATATTATTAGGTTTTCCTCAGATCATTCTGGACCGGTCCTTATCTGCCCACCGGATCACATACATCTTTGACAGGCTCAAAATGTTATGCAATTACCTTTGCCAGTGTTCCAGCTGATTTTAAAAATGGAAATTTTATTATAATTCGAACTCTGTAAAACTGCTTTCCGCTATTTCCTCTTGATAGTTCTTGGCTAGAGTCAAAGATTTTTTATGCCCTATCAATGTGTTGTGGGCTAAACTGCTAGGTATATTATCCAGAATAAGAAGTATAATAGCAGCAGGTCTATTCCAAACTGTAAAGGAAATTATAACCATTATACAGATATATGCAGTGATATGAAGCTAATATCCCAGATTGCACAAACTGGAAGGCTGCTTAGAGATGCAGTATCTGGCGAGAAAAGGAACTTGTTACATTGTATCCACCAACAAAAAAAAAAAAGTAGTTATGTATTAGAACCTATAATAAAACAATAATTAACAATCAAACAAGTACAATTCTTTTATTTTGTAAAGCTGTTGATTTATCCACCTCTTTGAAAACCTTCTGATGATTCGATTTTAATGCTATCTAAATGTTCTGTTGCTTCTAAATCAGAAATAGCACTATTATCAACACTTTCACTTACAGATGACTTTGAAGAGCTAGTTTCACTTTTCTCTTTAGGGGTATCCTTGGCAAAAGATTCTGAAGATGATAAATCTTTAAAACTATCTTGTTCTTCCTCTTCTCCGCCGCATCCACAATCATAATCATTTAATATACCTGTACAATCGTAGATTGGTTTACCTAATCTTTCATTAACTTTATTATGAATATGACATCCCCATAAAGCAGCAGATTTTTTATTTTCAACTTGTGGTGGATATTTATTTAAAATTTTTTGAAAATGACCTGCACAATCACCGCAAGGATAAACTTTCACAAACATATTAAAGAACAGTTTTAAAGTTTCCTTTTCTTGTTCAGTTGGATTATCAGGATATCTTGCTAAAACATTATGTAATAATTTCCATGTTGATCTACCAAGTTCTGCCTTAAGCGTAGCATTTTCCATTTTCGGCATGAAGGGTTCTAAAGTGATGCCCTTAGATTCGGGAGAATGATTTGATCCATCTTCATCTCCTTTTATATCTGGTGATGGTATATTAGAAACTTTTGGTTTAATATTAGTCTCTATGGATTCTTTAGTCTTACCAGAATATATAGATTGTGGTCTTAATTTCTCAAAGTTTGTATGCTTATATGATGAGGTTATTTGATTATTAGACTTTGAAGTATAAAATACTGATAATATAACTAAAGCAAAAACAGCCGTTAATATTAACGGCTTCTTCATAAATCTGTGTATCATTACTTTTTTTATTTTATTTATCTTATTCTTACTTATTGAGTAAAGTATATAATATTACTGGTGCATCAACAGCTAGCTCTAGCTGTCTTAGATATGAATAATTTAGTAACATAAAACACACGCCGTGTTCATCAGTTACCCGGTATTGTAATTATTCTCCTGTGGGAATCCCGCATGCTTGGTATACAAAATAACGCGCACCGTTGAAGTCTGCTTTTAGAAGTAATGTTAGTAGCTAAAAACAAAGCTTATTCCATCTTTACCGCGATATCCAGACTAGGAATAAAATAGATAAGCGTTTCAGTGAACACAAACATAATAAAAACAGATTAATCAATTAAGATATTTAAATATATTTAAATATATATAAATAAATTTTACCTATTATATCAATAAAATATCTAACAATATAAGCAACCTTAGGTTTCCCGTAAGTTTGGGTCATACATGTATAATGTAAATAATGCTTGCTATGATTAATCCACATACAAGTTTCATGCCAATGTTGTACTATATTTGTTTTTCTACCCATATATAAACTACGCTTTTCCCCAACCTTAATCTTTTTTTTTTTTTTTCCTTTTTATTATATTATACCCATCAACATCTTTACTTAATAATGGCGTTCACAGGTTCTGATATTTTTAAAATTATCTTTGCAGTTATCTTTGTAAGTGCTATTTAAATATTTTTTTTTTTTTTTAATTATTTTAATATTTACTAGAAACTAACTAAAGTTCAGCCACCTCTTGGTGTTTTCCTCGAGAAAGGATGTGATACTACTTTACTTATAAATTGTATTTTGACACTTCTTGGTTATATTCCAGGTATTCTTCACGCTATCTACGTGGTATGTATTTCAAATTTCACCTCTAACTGCATCCCTTACTAACATAATTAGATCTTTAGGTATTAGGAGGCTGGCTGCTTAGTTCCTCAAATACACAGCCTCAGCAGCGCGCTGTAGCTTACTAGATAAAAACAATACACGTTGCTTGCTATCCAGGTTTTAATTCTGTCACATTGTAGGAACTACACCACTTTAAAAAACCGCTAGACCTGGTAATACTAGCCAATGGCACTAACCGTTACGCTGTCAGTTCGCAGAGGAACCATCCCAAATGCACGGTGCACCCTCATTAAGATTCATGTACGGTGCCGCCCGAACCGCATCCCTTCCAAAAACCTGGGGCGCCAGCTACTAGGGCGCACATGCGCCCCAATACATGCACGTGCATGCACCGTGACTCGTGACGCTTCCGGGCGCTCTTAACCATTGTGGGCGCTCCGCAGCGTCTGAAAAAAATTCGAAAGGTAGTCTGAAAGTCTCAAGGTATACCGAAACCATAGAAGTTTTGCACAATGGGTATGTTAACTAGATTTGATAAATAGTGATGATATGTTGATTATAGATAGTATGAGATTAATAGCTTATTGTTTTTTCTAATTAAGAGGGAGTTTTGCAATTGAACATCGTGGACTAATGAGACTGTAACTGAGAGACAGTGAGATATGATAGTCATTATAAACATATGTTGATACTATTAATATAGAATCAAGAATATATAGAATCAAGAATATATATACATATATAAGGATTTAGTGAGAAATGTTTGATTATTGAGGCCATATCTTTTATCTTAGTGTCTAGGGCAATTTTATTATCATTATATGTCAACATTACAATTAGAGTAATAGTACTAACAAAATAGTTAACGTTCCAAAGACCAGAAAGACCTACTGTAAGGGTAAGGAATGCAGAAAGCACACTCAACATAAGGTTACCCAATACAAGGCTGGTAAGGCTTCCTTATTTGCTCAAGGTAAAAGACGTTATGATCGTAAACAATCTGGTTACGGTGGTCAAACCAAGCAAATTTTCCACAAGAAAGCTAAGACTACCAAGAAGGTTGTTTTACGTTTAGAATGTGTTAAGTGCAAGTATAAGGCTCAATTAGCTTTAAAGAGATGTAAGCATTTTGAATTGGGTGGTGACAAGAAACAAAAGGGTCAAGCTTTGCAATTCTAAATGTGTTGTTTTGGTGGCTTGGGTGCTATCTGTTTTTATCAGAATAAAAATAATCTCATCTAGTTGAAATTCAGTCTCTTGCTTTGACCATTAGGAATTAAAGAGAATAATGTATATTTTCATATGACTAATGTATCATTAATACAAACTGTAGAAATTTTACTATATTTTTTTTCCTTTGTTATTATTGTAATTAATAATTTAAGATATAATGTTTTAACGTCGTTTTATCTATATACGTGTAAGCTATATTAGCGAACCGTTAATGTATAAAACCGTTTAGCACCGCTGGCCTATTGATCTAACCTCTAAGGCTATGCATTCTCGGAACGGCAACAGGAAAAAAAAAAGTGCAATTTTTCTGTGCGCACAGAAATTCAACTGAATAAGCTATTACAGTGTCGCTTGAGTTAGTCAGTACTCTACACTTGTTTCACAGATTTTGGGAGATTTTGTTCGGTTCATTCAGAAAGGATTAGTCTATATTTTGTATTATTATTAGCTCTATTTTAAAATTATCCTTAATTTGATAAAAATATTAATAAAAAGAAAAGAAAAGAAAAACAAAAAGAAAAACAAAACCCTGAGTCTCTATTTGATTTCGTGTGATTATAAGCGAATCTAAAATTGGAAGTTGGACTGAAATATTTACTCTCATTTACTAAGATTTATCTTTTAGTTAACTAACTGGAATTATATCATAAAAACGAGATGCAGTTTAACCCTTTTGCCAACACTCAGTTTTACAAGCAGCTGCCTCAACCTCAGTCACAACAGCTGCAACAGCAACTAAATCAAAACGTACCACAAAATTCTACCCAACAGCGACTGTTCTTTTCTCAACAGCAACAACAGCAACAACAGCAGCGTCCTCAGTCACCAACATCACCTCAGTCACAACGATCACCGACATCGAATTTTTACTTTCAACAGTCAAAGCAGAGCGATGGCGTTATTAGTCAACAGCCTAAAAGAGTATCATATTTAAATATTAATAAGTTTTACCAAAAGAACGCGAATAACTTGAGCGCAAGTAATAGTGTACATAGTATGACACCTGGTAACAGTGCAGTGACCAGTCCAACTAGTCCAACTATGCCTATTCCAATGGAAAGAACAGTGCAATTCAATAGAAGACCAGATTTATTCTCTAAAGTAACACAAGAGAAATCCTCGGCCACCTCTTTAAAAATTGAAAACTTTTATCAGCTGGCTGTTAATCATGCCATAGACAGAAATAAGAGAAGATTACAATTGGAGAAAGATCTTGCCTCAGAAGGTAGTGAACAACGTAAAGTTCGTGCTCAAAATATGTTAAAATTTAAAGAATCTCAGTTTGTCAGATTACGTAGAACTAGACTTTCTTTAGATGATTTTAAAACTATTAAAGTTATTGGGAAAGGTGCATTTGGTGAAGTTAGACTTGTTCAAAAAGTTGATTCTGGTAAAGTATATGCAATGAAAACTTTAATAAAATCTGAAATGTCTAAAAGAGATCAATTAGCGCATGTAAAGGCAGAAAGAGATGTTTTAGCAGGAAGCGATTCAGAATGGGTTGTTTCATTATTTTATTCATTTCAAGATTCAGATTTTCTTTATTTAATTATGGAATTTTTGCCAGGTGGTGATTTAATGACAATGTTAATTAAATGGCAAGTTTTCACTGAAGATATTACAAGATTTTATATGGCTGAATGTGTATTAGCCATTGAAGCTATTCATAAATTAGGATTTATACATAGAGATATCAAACCAGATAATATTTTGATTGATATTGATGGACATATTAAAGTTAGTGATTTTGGTTTGGCAACTGGATTTCATAAAACTCATGACTCAAATTATTATAGAAAACTTTTAGGGAAAGATCCTGTTTCAAAGCCTTCTCATAGTCGTACTGTATCACTTGTTAATGATAATCAACAACAAGCAATTCATCTTACTATAAATAATCGTGATAAAATTGCCACATGGAGAAAAAATAGAAGATTAATGGCATATTCTACTGTGGGAACTCCTGATTATATTGCTCCTGAAATTTTTATTCATCAAGGTTATGGACAAGAATGTGATTGGTGGTCACTTGGTGCAATTATGTATGAATGTTTAGTTGGATGGCCACCATTTGCATCAGATACACCTCAAGAAACTTATCGGAAAATTTTGAATTGGCCTGAAACTTTAGTAATTCCAGATGAAGTTCATTTATCAGCAGAAAGTGAAGATTTATTAAAAAGTTTATTAACTAAGGCTGAATATAGATTGGGAAGAGGAGGTGCCGCTGAAATTAAAGCTCATCCATTTTTCAGAGGAGTGGATTGGTCAACAATTCGTCTTGTACGCGCACCTTTTATTCCAAAATTATCAAGTATAACAGATACAAGATTCTTCCCAACGGATGATTTAGAGCATGTTCCGGATAATCCATTATTACTCCAGCAAAGAGACAAACAAGGAAGTACCCTGGCTGCCGGAAATGCCAAAAACGAATTACCTTTCATTGGTTATACATACTCCAGATTTGATCAATTTACTAAAGGGTAATCAAACGATTGAACGCACTTCTCTATTTACTATTATTATTTCTATTATTATTTTTTACTATTATTTCTATTATTCTTACTATTATTATTATTATTATTATTATTATTACTACTACTACTACTCTACTACTTGGTCCTTAACTATGTAAATTTAGCGACAACTGATTCCCAATACATCAACTATCGTAATATCAATATCAGGCGCCCAGTAACGTGCTCCATCGTAAGACGGTTAATCTACACTCAAGCCCAAAATTCAGAAATCAAAGAAGAATCTAATTCCAAACAATTATTGGACCATTCGGTGAGAATTGATGTTAAAGAAGAAACTCTCCGTTCAGAAAATTTTGTGCTCAAATACTCGTACAATCCATTGCCCGGCCCTGGTGCGATTTTTCAACATAGCCTGTGGGCATGTAACGAAGCTTGGCCTCTGCCGTTCCCAGTGTCACAAAATTTGGAATTTATATTGCTACCATCTCGGGTCACTATCCCGAGTCACTAGTTATTCTTTGGAATTTGGATGCGAAAAGTCTAGACTGTTGATGGTCCGTAGTCTAGACATTCTCATTGGCATGTATGTGGTGAGGCAGAATCCACAAAAAGAAAAACCCCATAGTTCAATGACTGCTGGAATGCGTCAACTAATTTAGTGTCAACTTTGGCACTATCTTTCACCATTAGTCTGTGTTGAAAGGGCGTATCCATGAATTTTTTCTTGGGACTCCATACGCGGCGTGCGCCTGGAATGCATGAGACTCATATCCATTATTTTAGAGAGAAGCAAACGACAGTCGAGCGGCAATAGTAGAAACAATATACTGTAGGGCTTAAATTCTATGTCAATTCAAGATATCCAAGCCACTTTTAATGGGCGGCTAATTTCATGCTGGAGAGTTTCTTTATATATATAGCCAGGAAGCATATTTCTGAGCTAAAAGTAACAATTGTATGGAGATTCAATATTGTCATGTTTTTTTTCATTCCAATAATAATATTAGTGATTTGTGAATTGACTTTAGCAAATTTTGCTAGTGATTGTAATCCATTAAATTCTGAATGTTCACCAGATCCTGCTCTTGGATCTCTGATTAGATTGGATTTTAAATCCCCATCTCAATATTTTTCAAATTTATATGGTAAAGATCGAACAAAATATACTAATGATGGATTATTACAATGGTTTCAAAATCATGGTGATGGTCCAAGTATAAGATCTAATTTTTATATGATGTATGGGAAATTAGAAATTGAATGTCAAACTCCTAAAGGAACTGGAATTATCTCTAATTTTTTTTTACAATCAGATGATGGTGATGAGATAGATTTTGAATGGATTAGTACATATCCAAGTCAAATAACTACAAATTATTTTGGTAAAGGTATAACTGGAGATTATGATAGAGGAACAGTTAAAGAAATGGGATTTGATCAAACGAAAACTTATCATAAATATACCATTGATTGGCAACAGGATAAAATTATTTGGCTGGTTGATGGTCAAATAATTAGAACCCTTAATAAAGGAGATATTAAAAATGATGGTAAACATGATTATCCACAATCTCCAATGAGAGTTTTTATTGGTTTGTGGGCTGGTGGAGATTCTAAATCTGAAGGTGTTGTTAAATGGGCTGGCGGTCCAACTACATTAAACGGTGCTCCATTCGAACTTGGTGTCAAATATTTCTCAGCAGTTGATTACTCTTCAGGATCTTCATATAGCTATTCTGATAAATCTGGAAATAAAATTATTTCTAATGGTGGTTCAATAAATTCTAACAGCGAAGCATCTTTGCCTACTGCTAATAAACTTCCTCTGGTAGGAAAGGCAGCAGAGCAAGATACTTCAAATACTAGTACTGCCTCAGATATATCAAAAACTACCTCAGAAGCTACCCCAGATCCAAAAACTACTTCAGATATATCTACAAGCCCCACAAAATCGTCTGAAACGCAGCTGGTCTCGAATTCCGGTGAATCTTCTACACTCAATTCTTCAAGTACCCAGCATCTGGCATCCACACCTAATCTTGGGATTAATAATAATATGCCTAAAAGTATTTCTGCTTTAGCTATATTAGCATATTTTGCAATGATAATGTAATTATTTTTATTTTGTTCTTTTTTTTTTTTTCTATTTATTTATTTATTTCTTTTTATCTTTTTTTTGTTTCTCTTGTATATTACGAAATAATGGATTGTTTATGTTTCTGTATTTTTTGGCGTAATAAATTAATTTAACGCATCTAAAAAGATAGCCCAGTGGGGCATTCTGTATTAGCCTGGGTGAATATTAAATTAACCTACATACATACATACATAATAATTATTATTTCTAAGTCAATCACATTATCCTTATAAAGCACCTAAACAGTAGTAAGAACCCCCAAGAGATATTTACATATTATCCTTATACGGTATGCCGCTCAAAAATATCAGACATAAACCGATCGGTATTATGAGTAAACCAGCGAATCATGGAACTGTGCGCACCAAAGTACCTCGCTCTCAAAATTTAACTACCAATGCTTTTCTATCTACCATATTTCATTACTACAGTTTATTCGCTACCCTATAAGGTTCATTACACGTGAGCTGAAGGGACAACCCTGCATGATGGTAACATTCCTGCCCCATGGGTCCACCGATTGTCATAGCCCAATTTGTTAACTAAAGGCTGGTGACATAGATCAGTGTCAATGCTAAAAAGGAATTTATAGATTGTTTAATAAGTGTTCCCACTAATTATAATAATATTAAATATATTTAAAATTGGTGAGACTGGGTTGGCTGAGGTACTCAAAACATCATCAATAATTTGATACCAATTTACTGAGTTAACAGTAATTAGTCTGAAACTAATTTGAGTAATAGTTACTACGGCAATAAATTAATAAATTACTGGAATGTATAAAAGATCTGTTCCATACTCCAGTCAGATCGCTAAAGAATCATAAACGGCAAAGCCCAGTTTTTTTATGCATGTTGTATGCAATTAACTGCGATTTTATTTATACTAATTGATTGTGGCCGTAAGGCTCCATATCTGCGTGAGATAGTTTAGGTTCTGGTATGATGCCCTTTATAAATAAAGTGAATTCCAATTTAAATTGAATTCTTTAAGAAACTTCGTTTATTTATATTTTTCTAATATTAATTATTTTGAAAAGTCGGTAGTTAATCTTCAATTACAATTTATATATAACTGCTAACTATTAGTCTCTCGTTGATATCATGAAGTTTATTACTATTGCGGCTGCTATTTTTAGCACAGCCTCAGTTGCTTATGCTAACTTTGCAAGTGACTGTGATCCATTAAAGAAAACTTGTCCAGCTGATAAAGCTTTAGGAAAATCTATTAATGTTGACTTTACTAAAGAATCAAGCTACTTCCCTACTATGAACGGTGCTGACTTAATAACATACGACTCTAACGGTATGACTCAATCTTTTAAGAAACATGGTGATGCTCCATCAGTTAGATCTGACTTTTACATCCTTTATGGTAAAGTTGAAGTTAACTGTAAGACCGCTCAAGGTACTGGTTTAGTCTCTAATATTTTCTTACAATCTGATGATGGTGATGAAATTGATTATGAATGGGTTAGTACTTCTCATAATCAAGTTCAAAGTAATTACTTTGGTAAAGGTGTTACTGGTAATTACGACCGTGGTAGTACTATCAACCTTGGATTTGACACTACTACTGATTACCATACTTATACTATTGAATGGAAAGAAGATGAAATCGTTTGGTCTGCTGATGGTAAAGTTGTTAGAACTTTAAAGAAATCTGATTGCTCTAATGATGGTTCTCATGACTTTCCAAACTCTCCTTCAAGAGTTTTCCTTGGTTTATGGTCCGCTGGTGATTCTACTGATTCTGGTACTGTTTCTTGGGCTGGTGGTAAGACTTCTCTTGATGGTGCTCCGTTCAAATTCGCTGTTAAGAGTATTAAAGTCTCTGATTACTCTACTGGTAATGAATATTCTTATGAAGATACTACTGGTAACAAGATCAAGGTCAATGGTGGCTCCATTAACGCTAGAGCTAACTCTGGTTTCCCAGATGCTGCTTCTAACGATAACACTGTAAGCTCTTCTTCTTCATCTTCCTCTTCTTCTTCAACTACTACTACTACCTCTTCTGCTACTTCATCCACCACTACTTATGCAGATGGAGCTACTCCAATCTCTACCTTGGAGCCAACCACCTCTGCTACCTCATCCACCGCTTCCCAAGGCTACAACAACTCCACCGTCGTCAGCTCCACCTACTACGACGCCTCCAGCCACGCTTACACCGTCGACGCCCAAGGTTCCACCTACTTCATCTCTACCTCATCATCTTCAAGCACCCCAGTTGCTGCCGCTGCTACCTCCGCCGCTGCTGTTGAAGCTACCTCCGCCGCTGCTGAAGCTACCTCCGCTGCTGCTGCTACTTCTGCTGCTTACTCAGATGTTGCTGCCGAGGCTTCATCTTCTACTGAATCTGATGTATGGATCACAAGCGAAACTACTGAAATCTCTACTTACACCGCTTCTCACACAACTGTCATTAGCGGTGTCACTACCGGTGTCAGTTACGGTGTTACTACTAACGCTGGCGTTCCTCAAACTTACACCACAGAACTCGTCCCATTGACTTCTACTCGTACCAATACCCATTTTGTCACTATAAGAAGAAAGCACCACTCTTCTAGCTCATTCGAATCATACAATGGCAGTAATTATACTGGTGCCATTTTCGCTGGTGAGGCTCCTGCCGTATCAGGAAACTTAAAGTTGGCCGTTACTGGTATAATGGCTTTCAGCGCTGCTGTATTCTTCCTCTAATCACATTATTACTATCTTTTCTTTCATTTTTTTTTTCTTTCCCATCTCAATGCATTTTAGCTCCTTTTACTTTAAGCATATTTTGTCACTTGATTTCTTCAACTAATTTGTGACTATGCTAGACCATAGTCACTCTCAATTTTTCACTTCTTTATCTCCGTTTTTTTAAAAAAATCTCTTAAAAGTTGGCTACTTTAACTGCTTTTACGAATACTACACGTGTGTGCTGACTCTTCATTTTTAGATGTATAAATAGGTATTAACTCTCAAATAATCTCAATTTTTATGTAGTTCTAATCTTCACGTGTCAGATTTATTAGTTGTAAGCGAACGGGATCTCCTTTTGTTTCAGGTAGTACTACATTACTTTAAGTATGAGCAGCGAATTACATTCAGATTATATTATTCGTGCAATTGAACCAGGTGATTTTGAAGATGTTGTTAAGACTCTTCAGGTTTTAACAACTGTCGGGTCTTTAACAAAGGAGAAATTTGCATTTACTATACAGCAAATGAAGAAGCATCCAGATATCTATAATACTATAGTTATAATTAATAAAACTAAAGAAAATAAAGTTGTTGGAGTTGGCAGTGTTATAATTGAACAAAAAATTATTCATGAATGTGGTAAAGTTGGACATATTGAAGACATTGCTATATCTTCAGAAGAGCAAGGTCGTAAGCTAGGATTTCATTTGATTCAAGCCTTGACTAGTATAGCTAAAAAGAATGGCTGCTATAAAGTAATCTTGGACTGCGCCGAGAAAAACGTCAAGTTCTATGAAAAGTGCGGCTACGCCAGAGAAGGCGTGGAGATGGCCGCCAGATTCTAGAACATCGAGTTCAACAAGCCAGCAAGAACGTGGAGAAGGCTGCAAGCCGCCTGGCATGGCTGCAAGCCGCCAGCATGTTGTTTATTATCAATATCACTACTATCCGTTGCTGTAGAATGTAGAATGTAGAAGGTGTCCGCCGCTTGCAGCCCGCACAGCTCTGGCTCGGAGTCGTTCCCTGTTCGTACGCTGTGCCCGTCGCTGTGCCCTTCGCCCTTCGCCCTTCGCCCTTCGAGGCCTAGACTGCGCCGTTTGCGCACTGCGGCGAGGCCGTCCAGTAACTTCAATTCCGGCGCGCCGTTGTCGGTCCCGTCCCGGCCCCCTCCTCACTTGTCGAGGACCTCGATGGACTGCACAGTGTTTCCGCGCACCACCGCAGTGCCTATTTGCATCTTCTCGCCACTCTTGTCAATCAGCACAACGTCCTCCAACGTCAAGTTCAAGAACACGTCGTAGCCCTTCAACACTCCCGTGAGCTTCCGCGTGGCCCCGAGCTGGATGCTGAGACTCTTGTCCATATACTTCTTTAACTCTGGTGCTGAAACCATGCTTCCCTATGCTGCCCGTCCTCTCTCTCTCTCTCTCTTTTTTTTTCACCTCTCTTTGCAGACGCCGTTATTTTTTAGGCCCACTAAGGAAATACCAAAATACATTATTTGCATTACCCGACGTCGGCATCTTTTAATATTGCTATTCCATCAAGCCACATTACTTTTCTAACTTAAACACTAACGTTTTAAAAGCTTAGTTTACTGGATAGCAATTTATTAATTAATAAATATGGGACTTTTCAGTGATCGAAGAAAATCTTCATTACCTGAAGCTTATACGGGAGTCAATCGACCAGTAAGTATAATTGAATTCAATTGGGTATAACTTGAAACTTGTGATAATAATAGTTGTTTACTTGATGTATCAAGAAAGTTTCGGAATATCTGGAATCTCATAAGGTCAAATATTAACTAAAAATTTTAGCCAACTGCTGCTGATATGCCTAATCTGAATGCTTTAGCTGCTGCTAATACAATTGGTAAGCTTTTTCAAGGACCAAATGGAACTAGTGTTAATACTTCAATATCACGTAGTAATTCACTTCGTGGTGATAAATTAAATTTGAATTATAATACTCAACTTCAAAACATTTCAGCAACTTCTCTTATTAGTCCATCTCCAAAATTAAAGACAACTAAAAGAACAAAGACACCATCAAGATCTAATTCTTTACAAGTACGAAATACAGGTAATTCTAGTCCATATTCAAAACCACCAAGAAAACATGCAAGTTCAGAATCTCTTCCTTTAGAACGTTCTTCACCATTACATTCTTTGAATAGCCCTTCTGCTAAACATTTACTGGTTCGTAAACAACGGAGAAATCTGTCAGCTGGTACTAATGGTAGTTTAACAACTTTTGCACCTGGAACAATGATTAAGAAAACAATTCCTACACCTTATGGTTTAAAAACAATTGAAATTCCAGCAGAAGAAGAAGCACAATCTCTTTCTAGAACTTCATCTTTAATGAGTGCTAGTAAGATATATATTCCAAAACATTCTTCATTTACTGCCGCTGGAACGGAACTGAGAAAGAAGTTACAAAAAAATATTAAACGCTCAAAAGAAAGTTTTGATTCTCCAAAAAAGAATTCAAATTCAAAAACTATTAAAGTTCAAACTGCTGCTCCTCTTCTTCAACCTCCATCTTTAGCTCAACATAGTAGTAAGGCGAGAAAAAGAGTCAGTTTCACAGAAGAAAGTCCTGAAAATTCAATTATGGGTTCTAGTATTGCTGAAATTCCTGGTGAAGATATTGATAGTCCTGTAATACCACAACAACAAAGTCCTTTGAAGCAAGTTATTAAAGAAGATATTGGAGCCTTACCTAATAAAAAGATAGATATTAATCAAGATGATATTAATGCTGTGAAAGTATCAGATGTTATAGAACCAGTTCATTTAGAAGATCAATCAAATGGTAAAGCAGTTGAGGAGATTGAAAAAGCTCCTGAAACTCCTGTTAAAGAGCCAAAGAAGGTTGCTGCCAAGCCTATAATTGAAGTTAATGATCATATTATTAACTCTGATGATACAGTTTCTCGTAATGCTACTACTGCCAATTCAAAATCATCAGACTCTGATTCAAAGTCTGACTTAATGGCTAATGGAAACAATAACAATTTGACTATTTTAACTCCACAAACTAGTATCTCAATTCCGGCAACTGAACAGCATCAAAAACCAAAAGAATCCAATTCCAAGCCTGTGGTTTCTAAGAAACAAGCAGTTTCTGACTCAAGTCCTAAGTTACGCAAGTCTTCAAATCCGCATAGCGTTAGCTCTCGTGCCATTAAGGATATCAATGGTGTACCATACAAAAGTCCAAGCAGACAAACATCTAAAAGAAATTCTATGCCTATCCCCCCTGCTCATAGTTTGAATAACTCTGATTCAGTTCCTGGATATACCTCAAAAGCTAACAACAAGAAAATCCATCGCAAATCCCTCCCACCATCAACCCAACATACTTCAAATACAATGACTAGTTTACGGAAGGACAACACTGGCGCAAATATCAAGCGTTCAACGTCGTCCATGGCACAGAGATCTTTCCGTGCCGAACTGCAAACTACGCCTACCAGATCACAATCTTTAATGGGTAACAGATCTTTCCGCGATAACAATAATCATCCACCTGCTCAATTTGAGGCTCCTCCATCCAATATTCCTGCTAAAAAGATTAGACCAAGATCTACAATCACCCCATCATCTAATCCTGCACCTAAAGGATTGGAAACAAAATCTAGCTTTGAAAAATTAAGACCTGCTGATAATAACATGGCATTCAAGAGACGTTCAATGAGAGATACACCAGCATCTCCAATCACAGTTGATAGTGTTCCATCTCCTCTGTCAAATAGACATATTGGTGTTTTTAAATCAAGATTTAATGATTCTGATGATGAAGATGACGGCGCAGGATCTTCAAAGGGTCAGCGTTTCTCTCGTCACACTTTCCGTAATGAATCGTCTCTTCCAAAAGTTCAAGAGAGAAGTGCATCCAACACATTAGATATGAGTGCTAATATTGCGCCATCTCATGGAAGTAAATTATTTGGATTTGCTCGTCATAAGCCTGATACTCCATCATTGATTCAAAAATCTACACTTCCTGATATAATACCTCCTCTGACACCTATAGCTCATAAACCTGAGGAGGCTGATGCTTTAAAAACACCAAGTTCAAGTATAAATTCAGATCAATTATTTGAAAAGCACTTAAAAGAGTCTAAGAAACATTTCTTATTAAGTCAATTTGAGAATTCATATAGTTCTCACCATGCTTCTAAAAAGAATTCTAAATTACAAGAAGCCAACATTCAAAAAGTTGAAGGTATCAGCAACTCTATGAATGGTACAGTAGAACCTGTGGAGAAGAAAAAGAAAAGAGGGAAGCTTAGAAAGCTATTTGGTATTTGAATTTATTTATATAACCACATATTTCCCATGTATATCCTACTTATGTTCAATATTTTTTTTTTTTGCTCTACGTTCATTTCATAGATTTAATAATAGTACAAATATTTTTTTGTAAATATTTAAGTAAGTTAAGATATTATGTCGAAAAAGTTCTCAACAAATGCAATTATACCTTCATGAACGCCTTTCACTCTAATAAGTTCACGAAGTACAATATTAACATTCTTATATTTTGGAGAAATCGTCCCCTTGTCTGAATTTGATTTAACAATAACTGTTATTTCCGATTCAGGCTGGCAGTATCTAACATACTTTTCCTCATTCAGAATAATATCTAGAGAAGAAGAAGCTGCTAAAGGATTCGAATTCTGAAATCCTAATTTCCATTCAAGAATTAAATAATTACGGAATGAGGTACCTTTACCAATAGTAATTTGAGTAAAATCTCTAGATACATGTTGAAACATTTTTAATGCTCTAAATGCTGACAGATTCTTATCCATTGATATTTTTAGAATATAATCCTCTATTGAGATGTCTAAAGGAAAATTTAATAGATATAAATATCTATCTATTAGGTAGTGTCTCTTATCTGGATGATTTTGGAAAAGTTCATCATTATCAATTTCATTAAATTCATCATTATAAGATTTCTTAGGCTTCTCATACTTAAAAACCCCTAAACCACGTCTTGATAATAATATTATATTGCTTAAATCACTAAATAGTGAAGGCTCCCCATTGTCTGTTAAATAGTTATTCTTTAGATACAGTACCACGCATAAAATGAAATAAGCTCTTTTAAGTGATGCAACACTATAAGTATCTAAATATCTAAGCCAAGCCAGAAAATTCCGGTCCTTTTTCAATTTTAAATCATAAACAAATGGACCATTAAGCGGTAATTGGCTAATCTTGTATGTATAAATATCATCCGTATTATCTAGTATTGACGTAGATTTAGTATCAATATGCCTCACAGATAATTCTTTCCCTTGTAATTGTTTGATAGTATTAACACCATCTGGATCAACCTTGTCTATTATAAAATATGAGTCCATTAAGCTCGCGAGCTCTTTTCTAGATGTATCAGATAAAACGTCTCTCCAATAATTAACAATATAAAAGTCATTAAGCTCATTTTTACTAGATAAAGTTAACTTACAATCAAAACTAAATGACTGTAAACTAGTCATACTGAATGAGATACTCTGCTCATTATCTTTCTCTTTGATAGTATAATATTTGACTGATATACAATATCTGAAAAGTTTGGACATCTTGGAACGAAGATCAAGATCTGTTGACAATGGTAAAACGTTAAAAGATCCTAAATCATCAACTATTGTTACTGACTGTCGTAATTTTTTTGATGAATAATTATTATCCTTCATTTCATTCCCATCTACCAATAGCTGTATTAGCTCATTCTTTAGCAGATCTGTCTCGTCCTTCTTACCTTTACTATCGATCAATCTCTTCAATATCACATTCACATTTTGCATATATTGCTTCTTTCTGGCTAATATCTGGTATTCAGAAACTCCATCATCATCATCGTCTGTCCCTACTACTAGGTCATCTATGGCCCTCAGCATGATGGGAGGGAGTACTACCATAATTACGCGTCATACAAACATTATGCGCGCGCGCCCGCAGCGCGGGTGACTGCCGAAAAATCGGGGTTACTCATCCTCAGTTACTGGATCCCCTCTGCACACCCAATTGAACTTCCAAAGATGAACTACTTTATCAAGTCTGCAAAGCCTCTCTTAAGAACCCCTGTGCTCGCTAGAGCCGGCTCCACCCTCGTGCCAGTAAGTACCACGGCCCCAGGCCCGCAAGCCGCCTACCAGCAGCCCAGCAACAGCCCACCGGCAGCCCACCGGTACAACTACTAACACTCGCTAGATCTACGGCAAGAACGCGGCTGCTCCAGCTGCTCCTTATTCCCCAGCCATCAAGTACGGCAACTTGCTTTACGTCTCTGGCCAAATCCACTACACTGCCGACGGTAAGAAAGTCGATGGATCGATCACCGACAAGACCAAGCAAGTCTTCAAGAACATTGAGTCCATCTTGAGCTCAGGAAACTCAAGCCTCGACAAGATTATCAAGGTTAATATCTTCTTGACTGATATGGGAAACTTTAAGGAGCTCAATGAGATATATGGCACCTACTTCGTCAACCATAAGCCAGCTAGAAGCTGCGTCGCCGTCAAGGAATTGCCATTGGGCTGCGACGTCGAAATCGAAGTCGTCGCGGTATCAGATGACTAGAATACATATATGTCACTATATTTCTCCAACTGTAGCTTACGATACTGTTCAGCCCATAATTTATTCGGACCAAGCATGGTCTATCCCTTGGTGCCTATATGAAATGCATTGAGGCCATACTCATCCGTAATATTGCACAATCATTGTCTTTACTAAATTTTCAATGCTATTCATCACTATTGGTATCTCTTCACGTCCAGCGCCGCTCCTCCCAGCAGAGGCCTGGACCCTCCCGCGCTGCTGGTAGTGCGTGTAGCAATATATGGTGCATGCTACAAAATATATATATTTAGCTATACAGGCCACACAGAACCAATTAGTAATTGCGCCGCTGCTTTGTCATAGTTAAGATGGCTGAACTTGACGTGGAGTATCTTGACGATATAAATAATGACGTTTGTCCAATTTGTAAGACAGACAAATATTTGAATTCTAATATGAAGTTTCTTATTAATCCAGAATGCTATCATAAGATATGTGATTCTTGTGTGGACCGTATATTTTCTCTGGGTCCTACAAAGTGTCCTTATAAAGGATGTGAAAAGATTCTTCGTAAGAACAGATTTAAGACGCAGATATTTGAGGATATAACGGTAGAGAGAGAAATTGATATTCGTAACAAGATATTAAAGACATTTAATAAAGTGGAGAATGATTTCAAGACATTAGAAGATTATAATAGTTATTTAGAAAAGACTGAAGAGATTATTTATAATCTTTTAAATAATGTTAATGTTGAAGAAACTAATGAATATATTCAAAAATATAAACAAGAGAATTCTAGATCAATTCAACAGAATAATATTAATCTGCAAAAACAGCATGATATTTTTGTAAAGATTGAAAATAAGAAGAAAATGATTAATGAAGAGAAACAGAAATTATCAAGACAATTAATTAAAGAATTACAAAATGATAAAAAGGTAGCTACACAACAAATTACTAATAATTTATTAAATTCATCTTTAGAGTCAGATTTAATTGTGGAAAATGCTAAAAAGAATCTTTTAAAGCAAAGTCTGAGTAGAAGAAAGAAATATATTGAACAAACTAAAATGTTGCAAGAAAAATTCTTATCACAAGAAGATCTTGAAATGTTAAATTATGCAACACCAGGTTTATATTCTAAAAGAAATAGAATGTTACAAAAAAAATCAGGAGCTCCATCACCATTCTCACCGTTTATGGGTGATAGAAATAATGATCTGACTTTTACTGTTTCTGAACTGGGTTATTATGATCCATATACTACTAATATTGTTAATGATGCACAATATTTAGCTGGTGGTATTAGAATTGAACAAATTTATAAAAAATCATTATTTGAAGCATTCCTTGGACTTGAATGTGTTATTAATGAAGAAAAAAGTAGTTAATTTATATTTTAAAATCATCAAAATTGCATTATATATTTTATAATATATACCATAGACATGGGTACTGTAGAGAAATATATATTTGATGCAGATGCAGCAAGGTCATCTCGGAGGTTTGCCACCATGGGAGTAACGAAGTTATGGACAATTGTGGATGATTGTGGGAAACCTGTTAGAATGGAGAATCTACGTAATCAGCGACTTGCTGTTGATGCGTCAATTTGGGTATATCAATTTTTAAAAGCTGTTAGAAACCAGGAAGGACAGGTACTCCAAGGATCACATATAGTAGGATTCTTCAGACGAATATGTAAATTAATCTATTTTGGAATCAAGCCTGTGTTTGTATTTGACGGTGGAGCTCCTTTAATTAAATTGAATACTATATCCAAAAGAAGAGAACGTCGAGAGGGTCAGCGACATAATGCCAAAGCTACCGCTCATAAGTTACTCTTGATGAAGCTACGCAGAGAAGCTGAAAATTCTCCTGAAAAGGCTGTTGCTTCGCCAAAGAAAAGAAAAAATGAAGATTCTAGTAGTACAGACTTATTTAGGAAAGAGGATGATTATCATTTACCTGAAATTGATAAATTTTATCATAAGAAATCAGATACTAGAATTATATCTGCAGATGATTATAGAAGATATATGGAATCATTAGATAATGATATTGAAGATATTGATTTAGATAATATAGATCCAGCTTCTGAAAAATTTAAAGAATTACCACTCGAGAAGCAATATATAATATTACATAAGCTTAGATTACGTTCTCGATTAAGAATGGGATATTCTAAAGAACAACTTCAAAAGATTTTTCCTAACAGTTTAGATTTTTCTAAATTTCAAATTCAAATGGTGACAAAGCGTAATTATTTGACACAAAAGCTTCTTAATATTGTTGGGTTAGATGATAGTCTACCAGATATAGATTCTGTGGTATCTAAGACTAGCATGATGGCTAGTGAGAAGGATAAAGCGTACACAATAACTAAGAACAAAGATGGGTGGTCTTTATCTATTGAGCAAGAGGGAGCTACTGCTAATACAGCTATAGAATTGGAAGATGATGGCAGGCCATCTCCGAAGAAACAGAAGATATCACCTGTCAAGCACGATGATGACGACGATGACGATGATGAGTTTGATGATGTTGAATGGGAAGAGTTGGGTATACAGCCTCAGAAACCTAAGGAGAATTACTCTTTGAACTCATTACCCCTACCTCCTGCAAATGAAAACTATGACAGTACTATTTCCAAAATTGTGCTCAGTAAGGTACAGAATCACCAAACAGAGCACGACCAATATGAAAAGCAAATTGTTGAGGATGTAATTGATCTGTCAGCTAAAGATGTCGAGGCCAGATACCAGGAAGAACTTAAGAAAGCAATTGAATTATCAAAAGTGGAGCTTTCAAAGCTACGAGAAGAGCAAGAGCAGTTCTTGGAAGATGAAGTCTTTGATTTGAATAATGCTTCAGATAAACCAGTTGTCGCTAAGAGTACTCCTATTCCAAAATTTTCATTCAAGGGTAATTCCATATTCCTGAGTCTGCCTGTACCTAATTCTTCACTGGCAGAGAAGCCCATCCTGGATAGAGATTCTGCTAACGGGGATATCATTGAAGAAGCTATTCCCGAGACACACGATAAAAAGATTTCCAGCGAAATGCCACTGTGGTTTGGCCAGTCTACTGATAATGAAATCTTAAATGTTCATAAAGGCAGTGAACACAATAAGGAAGAAGATGAGGAAGAAGAGGGTCCTATCTTAGCTGAAAAGTATATGTTCCTGGAAAAGGAAGGACGAGCTGAGAACCTGGAAGATAATCAGGTTGTAGAACTCACTGATAATTATATTGAAAGCGTGGATGATAGTGACGAATCAACTCAATCACTGCCGGCAAAGTCTGCTATCGCAAGTAAGCAAATGACTATCTCTGAAGATGTGGTAGAAGTGCCCCACAAAGCTGCGCAAGAAATCATTGAAGAGCCGATCAAAGCCACTGAAAGTATAGAACCTGTTAGTGATGCGCCTACAGGGGTGCTAAAAGAGAGCGATAAAAAGAGTCAAGTTATCAAGTTTTATGATTTCGAAGAAGATGAGGAGAAAGATGTCGTTGATGGGCTTCAAAAGGAGGAAAGGGAAAATCTTGAGTTCGAAAACTCCTTGAAATTGCAATACAATCCTAAATCATTACCATCAAAAGCAGCTGATTTTGCACCAACTTACAATGAAAAGGACTTGAGAGACCAACATAAAAGAGAGTTGAGAGACTCTGATGAGGTGACTGATGTAATGATTGAGGAAGTCAAGGATTTACTAACTTGCTTTGGAATTCCATATATTACCGCGCCTATGGAGGCTGAAGCCCAATGCGGAACACTATTGAACTTGTCATTGGTTGATGGTATAATCACTGATGATAGTGATTGCTTTTTATTTGGTGGAAATAGGATATATCGCCAGATGTTCACTGAAAAGAAGTTTGCAGAATTTTATGACATCAATGATTTATTGGTAAAGCATAATCTAACTAGGGATAAATTAATTGATTTAGCATATCTATTAGGTAGTGATTATACAGAGGGCTTAAAAGGAATTGGTCCAGTCACTGCTATGAAAATTCTTGAAGAATTTGGTGAGTTGATCAAATTTAGAGACTGGTGTATTGAATGTCAAAGTACTACGATTGACAAGGATTCTCAATTACTTAATTCTAGTTTTAAAAAATCTCTCAGGAAAAGGCTTATCAATAATGAAGTTTATTTGGATGAAACTTTCCCTGAATCTTCAGTTAGACATGCGTATTTGCACCCCGATGTTGATGATGATAAAACCAAGTTTGTATGGGGTGCTCCAGATTTGGATATGTTGAGAACTTATCTCATGAATAAGATAGGATGGAGCAAACAAAAAGTGGATGAGATTTTGATTCCGTTAATTAGACGTTATAACTCTCCTTGGTGATACTCTCTACATATAATTCATAAACATTCATAAACATTAACAATGCATATATCTATATAACCATACATCATACATGTGAAGGTTCGAAATCTAGTATTTCAATCCAAGCTTCATCATTCTTCTGAAGAGCAGTGACACAGGTTTGATCATTGAATTTAACTTGCCATACACTGGTAGTATCATCCAAAAAGTTTCTAATTAGTTCACCGGTATTAATATCCCACATTAAAAGACTTGTAGAACCTGAAATGACTCTCTTGTCATTATGTTGAAAGCAAGTAATAGCTCCTGGATGACCATGTAATACATGTTTAAGTTTTACAGTCTTTCCAGCCGGATCCCAAACTCGAACAGTAAAATCAGCAGCTCCAGTAACTAAATATTTTGGAGAAAGCTGAATTAATCCAACCAATGAAGTATGATCTGATAAAGTTTGTAACAATGCACCAGTATTAAGGTCCCATATATTAACAGTAGAATCAAGAGAACCTGATAAAACTCTATTTCTTTCATGATCAATTGCTGTGGTATAAACTTTTGAAGTATGCTCAGCGAGAACAAGTTTACATGTTCTAGTTTCAGCATCCCAAACTCTAACATTTGAATCATAAGATCCTGATACAATAGTCTTACCATAAACAGATATAGATCTAACTGAAGCAGTATGTCCTCTCAAACAACCAAGAAAATATTCACTTCTAGGTAATAATTCAATAGGTTCATCAGATAATGATTCATCTATTTCATCTTGGGTATACTCAATACCATATTTATCATTCATAAACTTATCATCTTTAACCATTGAGAGATCCCACATATTCAAATTACAATCTCTAGATCCACTAACTAATATAGGTTTCTTTGGATATACTATATCTTCACCTCTTTCATTCTTACCTACAACTACAGGCTCAATAATATCTAAACATCTCACTGTAGATCCATGGCCTCTTAAAATATGAGTGCATTTACCAGTTTTCAAATTCCAAACTCTTAAAGTCTTATCAGTTGATGCAGTCACCAAAGTATTACCAATATATTTAAGACCCCAAACTCCTCCTTCATGACCCTCTAAAGCTTTTAATTTTTTTCCAGTATTTGTATCAAATACATTAATTATCTTATCATCTGCTCCAGTAATGATCTTATTTTCATCAAACTGAAGGCATGTAATTAAATTTTCACCATGTGCTTTTAAAGAAATTCTAGTTGGCAGATATGATGGATTATTCCAGTTCTTGTTTATCATAAAATATTTTTTATAAATTAATTTATTAATATCTGGCTGAAAGCATGTTCTTGATAATTTATCATTTTTAGATGAATAGAAACTTTCATCAACAGTATAATATTTGTTAATTAATTTAGATGAATTCTGAAGTTCTTTTTCAATAGTCTCTGGATCAGAAATTAATTTATCTGATAAAGCCATTTTCCTCCAAAGATTACTATTCTTATTTACTAAAACAGACCAGTTCTTGCAAACTTGTGAAACATTAATTAAAGAACTAAAATCCAAGAAAGATAAAACTCTAGATGATAACTCTAATGGCATATTTGAAAGTAAATCAAATTTAAGAGATTGTGTTATATGATTTGCTAGTACTGATAAAGTATATCTATCAGAAGATTCTAATAATTTATACATTAAAAAATTCTTAGAATTTATACTTAAACTCTTAGTAAGATTTCTTACAAAGAAATCATTATTACTAGAACAAGAATGTTCAAAAAATTTCTCAATAATTTCATTATTTTTACCAGCTGCTAAAAAACTACTTGGTCCAATATCAGTCTGTTCTTCTAAAGAAAATGAAGAATCTGGTGGCAGTAACTCATTTTGAATTGAAGTATGAATAGGTGAAGCAGAAGGCGACGGTAATGGTAATTGAGTATATGTTTCTTCAGTATGTAAATTATCATCATGTTCAATAGTTTCAATTACTGTTTCTTGTAAACTAGTAGCTCTATCTAAATTTTCATTTTCTAATAATCTTCTTTTCGAATTTTGAATATCTTCTATTTTTTCTGACCCATCTATTTCAGCTTCAGATTCTAATCTTTTCCTAGATGGTTTTGAAAACCCAACAACAGTGCTGGATTGGCTAGTCTCCAACTTCAAATCTATAGGAGTCGATAACGGATGTATCGTAACAGAGTTATGTTTAGTAATAGAGCTGTTACTTAAGCCTAAAGAACTATTTGCTGAAGTTCCATCAAATATAAATGGAATTTTAGCATTATGGAGTGGATATTCCACAGGAGCAGACAGCTTTAAAAGAACCTCAGGAACTTCACTAACTTTCATACTTCAAGTAAATAAAAAAAAAAAAAAATCAGTTATAATAATAATTTATCCTTAAGTTAATAGTCAAAGACTCGCTCAGCTAAAGCCTTCGAGCTACGTCAGGGATACGAAGGAATAGGTTAGATGCGTCTTGATATTTTTTGGGTGGCCTCAGGAGACGCTGCTATGCGCACCGCCATCAAACCATATCATGTGATTGGGTACGCAAGGGGTAACGTAGGTCTGGGTTTATTTAGTTTAGGTGTTTTCTCTAGTCTCTTATAGGAGGTTGAGCTAATTTCTGGTAACCATGAATTCTGGTAATTCTACGATATTAAAAACAAATAGTACAATGTCTTCATCAGGTTCTGAAAAGACACAAAAGCAAAAGTCACCAATTTTAGCTTGTTTACCAGGAGTATTTAATAAGTTCTCCACGTCTACCAAAAAGTCTATTTCTACCATTAAAACAGAAATATCTGGATACAAAGATCAGGTGGAAACTATAAAATCACCAATATTTCGTGAAAAATCTAATTATAATAATGAAGATAATTATATGGATGATAATTCTACATCAGAATATATTTTTAATGATGTAATAAATTTTACACCAGAAGAGATCATTCCAACAAAATATAGTTTTGATAATGATAGATTAAACGATGAAGAAATTTATTCAAAACATCTGTTTACTATATCATCAAGACCTGATATTTTAAATCCAAGTGAAGTTATTACTACTCAAAGACTTTTTAAACTTAGACAATTAATGGTTGCAAATAATATAGATGTTTATATTATACCATCAGAAGATGCACATCAAAGTGAATATACTGCTGCTTGTGATAATAGAAGAGAATATATTTGTGGATTTTCTGGATCAACTGGTGTTGCAGTTGTTTCTTTAGATAAAGCAATTTTATCAACTGATAGTAGATATTTTTTAGAAGCTGAAAAGACTTTAGATAATAATTGGGATTTATTAAAACAAGGTGTTGCAGGTTATCCAACATGGAAAGAATGGACAATTCAACAACTTAAATTTTCAAAATATAAAACTTTATCTGTTGATCCAAGACTTCTTTCTTTAACAATTGGTAATTATTTTGAAGAAAAATGTAAAGAGATTGAAGGTACTTTCCGTTTACTTTATACTAATTTAGTTGATGAAATTTGGGAAGATAAACCAGCTATGTCAACATCTCCTGTTTATGAATTACCATATAAATATACAGGAAATACAACATCTAGCAAAATTAAACTTATTCGTTCTTGTCTTGCAAAAGAACAAGCTACAGGAATTATTGTTACTAAATTAGATGATATTGCATGGGCATTAAATTTACGTGGATCTGATTTTGAATATACTCCATTATTCTTTTCATATTTAATAATTACGAAAAATGAAGTTCGTTTTTATATTGATTCTAATAAATTACCAAGTAATGTTGAAAGTTATTTAAATGTTGAAATTAATAACTTAATTATAAAAGAATATAATGCATTTTGGATTGATTTAGAAGCTTTATCTATTAACTTTGATAGTTATTATTATATTCTTCCTACTGATGTATCTTTTGGATTAGTTAAAAAACTTTCAATTATTAATTATAAACTCTCAGGATTAATGGAAAATCTTAAAAGTGTTAAAAGTCCTGCAGAGTTATATGGAATGAAACTTGCTCATGTAAAAGATGGTATTGCATTAGTAAGATATTTTGCATGGCTTGAAGATAAACTTATTAATGGTAATCGTACATTAAATGAATATCAAGGTGCACTTAAATGTGAATATTATAGATCATTAATGGCAAATTATAAAGGTGCAAGTTTTGCAACAATCTCTGCTTCTGGTGCCAATGCTGCTTCTAATCATTATGAGCCATCTTTTGAAATTAATTCAATTATTGATCCTAAAAAAATTTATTTATGTGATTCTGGTGCTCAATATCTTGATGGTACTACTGACATTACCAGAACATTACATTTTACTACTCCATCTGATGAAGAAATTATCGCATATACTGCTGTTCTTAAAGGTCATGTTGATTTAGCCATGGCTCAATTTCCTATTACAACTACTGGAGTTACTCTTGATGCTTTAGCTAGAGCTCCTTTATGGGCTGAAGGATTAGAATATAGACATGGTACTGGTCATGGTATTGGATCCTTTTTAAGTGTTCATGAAGGACCAATCTATTTTGGTAGACCTTGCACTTTTAGTCCTGGTCAAATTATTAGTGATGAACCAGGTTATTATAAAGATTATCATTTTGGTATTAGAATTGAAAGTGATTTAGAAATTACTGCTCATCCTGAAAAAAGGGACTTAAATGATAAACCATTTTTGAAATTTGGTTATCTTACATTATGTCCATTTAATCGTAATTTAATTGATGCTACTAAATTAACACAATTTGAAAAAAGTTGGATAAATGCCTATCATATTCATGTTAGAAATACTTTAACTCCTTATTTGATGAAATTCAATGATATTCGTGCCGCAAAGTGGTTATACAGAGAAACCCTGGCCTTATAATTTCATCAACTTTTTTGATTCTTCGTTTTGTCGTATTGCTTCTTTTTTTTTTAGTTGTTTTTCATTAAAATTGCTTACTTATTTGTGCTGCTTTTTTTTTGTTTATATTACAAGTATAAAATTATTTAATAATATCCAACGTTTAATTCGTAACTATCATCGCCTTATCGAATCTAAAAATTGAGTAGCAAGAGGTCTAGGAGGTTCATCAGTTTCAGGACTCTCCAGTCTAGATACTTCTGTATTATTAACATCCAGTGGAACTGGTGTTGTATTAGTATTTGTTGTTCTATTATTTGGTTTTATACCAGCATAAAAAAAATAATATACTTTATGAAAGAATGGTATTCCCCAGCTTTTTCCTGGTAAAAAATGTGAACTTATTAACATACTTAATACCCAACCACTCATCATTGGAATAAACGAATCAATTCCTTCACTAAATGAAAGTTGAGCACATAAAATATAAACAAATATTTTATCATTAAGTAATATTTTATGTCTAGAATCCAGATCTGATGATTCTGAAAAAAGATCAGTTAATTCAAACCAATAAACAACAGGAATTGAAACACTATATTCATATAATAATGCACCAATAACTGGAAATGGTCCACTAGCAAAATTTAATCTTTGTATAAAATTTAAATTATTAGGAACAAATGCTTTAATTACTATATTAACAAATATTTGTAATATAATATTTGCCACATAAATTAATGTAATAAATGAAGCAAATTTATAAGGTGACTGCATTCTTTCAATCACACGAAATGAATATATTATTATTGAACTAAAAAATACTTGTGATTCATTAGAAAAACTTAATTGATTAATTAATAGTCGCCAATATTGTCCCCATTCATAAATATAATCCACAAATCTTAAGAAGAATATATATTTTATATCTAACAATGATACTATCACAGGTAATATAACATTAAATATTAAGAATAATTTTGTTATAGGTGCATGATTTAAACTCTTCGGTACTCCTGGTGCCATCTTTATAGACTATTAGATAGATATGTGTCACAATTGTATGTACTACACTGCTCTATAAAGATTCCCTATCTATATTTTGCTTGCGTGCCCTTAGCATTTAAGGTACTAAAATTCGGAAATTGTAAGGAAAAACCTGTCACTGCTATTTATCCTCGATAAGTCATCAGTGATCTATTTATTATTGAGTCGCGTTAATATTTTATATTATTACAGTTATATTAATATTTAAATATCTGTGTTAATATAATATGAATGGTGATAATAATAATATTTCAAATGGTGGTAACCCATCAGGCTCAGATGCTAACTCATTATTGAACATCACCCAACAGCAGGTACAACAACTTGTCCTCAAGCTCAAGAGTTCAACGGAAATGGCCACACAACTTGGACCCAATACCGATGAAGGAAAGCGCCATCTCCAGACTGTAGCAAAGATAAAGAATATTCTCATGAATTATACAAACCAAAAGAAGCTCCGACAACAGCAGCAGCAGCAGCAGCAGCAGCAGCAACAGCAACAGCAGCAACAGCAGCAGCAACAGCAGGGGTCTATGCTATCGGCACAATCTGTTCAGAATTCTATGGACAACATGGCTAATAGTATGATGGGTAATAACATAGGAAATGGTGTAATGAATAATAGTATGATGGGTAACATGCAAAACGGCAATAATTCCAGTGGGTCTAATGGAAACATGAACTCAAATTCGTCTATGATGAATAACTCTATGGACCCAAATTCGCGTCCAGCGTCGTCTATGAGTGTAAATAGTGGTACATCATTTGCCCAAAGAAACTTCAACTATGCTAATATGAATGGTATGGGTAATGCATCTGGGAACTTAATTGGAAGTCCTGGTATGAATAACCAGGGTAATAATGTTCAAATGATGGGCAATAATCAACAAGCGCCAATGGTGAATAACATGGGTTCTGATAATATGGGAGGTATGAAAAACTCTCATCAGCAAATGGGCGATAATGGATCTGGTAATCCAGCCTCAACCGCGCCGCTCATGATTCAGATGCAGAATTTGAAGAAATTACAAGTTATATATCAAGATTACACAAAGAAGTTGATTTCATACCGGACATTTTTACAACGGCCTAACTTAAGCCCTGAAACTGTTCAGAAATTACAGCTTGAAGGAAAAGAAGTTCAGAATAAATTGGAACAAATTAAAGCATTGATGTTAAAATTAAAACTAAGCTTGAACCAGAACCGAGGCAATATTTCTAATATGGCTCAACAACAACAGCAACAACAACAACAAAATGCAAAGAACTTAAATCAACAAAATATTAATATGGCCCAACAGCAATTCCAAAATCAAAATCAGAATCAAAAAGTACATCCTCAAAGAACCCCTCAACCACAATCAGCCAACTCTATGATGGGTAGCAGAAATGAATCCCGGAGCCCAATTGTGGGTCAAAATATGAACCAAACTGCAGCAGGAATTGGTGGTGGTAATAATACTAACAATAATGTGAACCAATCTATTCTTGCAATGTTTAATGGTGGTGCAATTGATCAAAATTTGCTCAACAAGCTCACACCTCAGAAAAGAGCACAGCTCATGCAAATGCATCAAAATGCAGTGAAAGCTCAGGCAGCTGCTACTGCTATGAGAAATTTGCCTAATGGTGTGGCGAACTCTTTGACTCCTGCTCAGCAGGCACAAATTTTAGCGCAGCTTCAAAAGCAGCAGCCATTGCAGCAGCAACAGCTCCAGCAAAACCAAATGCAGCAACAGCAGCAACACCAACAGCAGCAACATCAACAGCAGCAACAGGCAGCTCAGGCAGCCCAGGCGGCTCAGGCGGCAGCAGCTCTACAGCAGCAGCAGCACCAACAACAGCAGCAACAACAGCAGCAGCAGCAACAGCAGCAACAACACCAACAACAGTCGCTGCAGTTTCTCCAGTTCCAAAACAATGTGGCTGCCCATAAGTCAATGTCTCCGCAGGCAATGGGTGGCATTTCCCCAGCCACTATGAATATGCCAAACAACATATCTGCTGGAAGTCCTGCCACTTCTGTTGTTGATGGACAGCTTCAAATCCCTCTTTCTCAAATCCAGGGGCAGCAGCCACAGCTGATTGTACAACAGAAACTTCAGGCAAAACTGCGAGAATCTCTGGTTATAGGTGTCAGCCCCCATCTGAACACTGCGGCCCAAGTTGAGTCAATTGATAAATCTAAAATGCAGCCACAGAATGTGAAAAATGAGCAGGCCCAAAAAGTGTCTGACTCTGTAAGATCATCTATCTCTGCTCAAGTTGGTGAAAACTCGGACGCTATTCAGAGTCTTATTCTGCAAAATGTTTTAAAAGAGCCTATTTCGTCCATCCCTATTTCTAAAGAGCTCAAGATATCTGCAATTGAACCTATTACTATAAAGGATATAAAATCTAGTGTAAATAGTGGATTTCCATCTGCTCCTGTGCTTTCTACACCTGCTATTTGGAAATTGCCTGATTTACAGATTGAATCTAATGGCAAAAATAGAGTTGTTTCGAAGAGAAAGTTGAGTGAGCTTGTAAAATCTGTTGGTCTTGATGATGGTGATGGTGAAACAGAAATTGATGGCGATGTTGAGGAGATCTTGTTGGATATTGCTGATGAATTTGTTTGTAGTGTTACCAACTTTGCTTGTCAACTTGCAAAGAGAAGAAATGTTGATGCTGTGGATTCAAAAGATATTCAGTTACATTTAGAAAAGAATTGGAATATTAAGATCCCTGGTTACTCCAATGATGAAATTAGAAATATTAGAAAATGGGTACCTACCTCTTCATATGTTCAAAAGATTAATGGTGTCGATGTATCAAGATCAGTTGATAGACAAGCCAATACAAACTAAGATAGATTTTCTACAGACAATATTAACTACATGTATTAACTTAAAAATACATATTATATTACAATTTTACTTACTGTAAGTCTTTACCTTTTAAATATTTATCTCTCCAGTCACTGACTCTTCTCTTTTTAGAGACTTTACGCTTATCTTTGGCAACATGGTCAGGGTTTCTGTATGGTGCTAATTTCTTTAAACTAATAAATTCATTAAGGGCAGCATCATCAGCTAATAAAATTTCCTTTTGAGTCAAACCAAATGTTTCTGGTTCAACTTCAATGTATTTAAATTTATTCTTATTTCCGCCTTCCTTATCCTCAGCTTCATCAACTTCATCCTCAATCTTAGAAATATTAGAAAGAACAATCTCTTCAGCTTGCTTTTTAAGAGTCTCCTTAGATTTCTTTGTCTTCTTCTTATCAGCTAATTTTTCCTTCTTAGACTTCTTTTTCTTTGGTTCTTCAACTTCATCATTATCAGAGACTCCCACGTCTTCATCATCACCCTTAGACTCACTATCCTTCTTCTTCTCATCATAAAATTCTTGCATGATCTCATCATCATCACCCCATTCAGGTTTCTCCTCAGTAGAATAAAACTTTTGGTCAAATATTTGATTCATTTTAGAGTCCCAATCTTCATCATTGAAATCATCATTCAAAAGACTATCACCAAATACCTTATTAATAACTTCAGTATCTACATCATCTCCAACAGCTTCCTTAATAGCACTCAATCTATCCATAACCTTCTTAAGTTTATCTTGTTTCTTTTGTTTTACCTTGTTATCATGCTCCAATTTTGCTTCCTTCACCTTCTCCTGCTTCTTTACACGTTGCTTCTTACGAGAATTCATCTTTGATCTTCTCATAGTTGCTTGATTTCTTGCATATGAAATAATTTCCGCAGATGATTCATCTTCATATCTAAAATTATAAACATTTTCAAAATGTTCAACAGCATCATCAAACTCTTGCTCTGCCTCTATATCCTCACCATCATCACCACCAACATCCATAGCCTCTCTTTCCTCTTTAGTCTTTGGAATCCATGCTTGTTGGTTAACAAACTCTTCCAAGAACTTTTCTTGATTATCTTCAGGATTTGGTAATTCAGCTGAGGTTACAGTACTCTTCTTCGATTTTGAATCTTTCTTCTTTAAGAAATCTTCCTCCTCTTCCAAATCTTCATTAAAAGCTTTGTTAAACTCAGAAATAACCTCATTTTTAGTGTCAGCTTGCTCCTCAGAGTAAGTTTTTACAGCATCCTGTTCGTCCTCGTCAATTCTTTCCTCTTCAATCTCACCTTTACCACTCAATAAGTTGATCCGATGATAATCATACAAGTACATTGGCTTCTGTGCCAGTTTACCCTTAGACTCTAATTTCTTAACAGCCTCTTCTGGATCCTCAAAGAACTTTGCTTCCTTGTCAAGTAACTTTTTATCGTTCTTTTTTAAAGCCTCAAGCACTTGATTAATCTTCTGGTCTGTCTCAACATCCAATAACTCTCCAAACTCATCTTCATCCTCACTTTCAGAACTCGACTCTCCAGTCTCATCAGCAGAGTTCTCTTCCTTCTCAAGGAACTTTCTCTTCTCCTCTTCCTCTTTAGCTTTTCTGGCGGCTGACTTCTTTCTGGCCATTGTAGTGTAGTGTAGGTTCTGCTCTACACACAGTGGAAAAAAAAAATTTTTATGGGCATCGGCACGCACCTATCATCACAATATCGCTCCATTATACATATTTCAGCATATGAGTAGCAGAACCTCGCCAGCGAGCCCAAATCGAAAGGAGCTCAGTTGTGAGGTCATCTGCGTCTCTTTTCTTTCACTTGTTGCCAGTTTAGTGCAATTTTTGGGACTCTGTGCAGCGCTTTTGGGAAACTGCACCAATGACGTTCATCTTGGCAGGTCCCAAATAGCCTACCTCCCAGAAGTGTCATATATAAAGGGCAGAAATCAGGGTTGCCAATCGCAAGCTTGAAAATACAAGAAATTTTACTGAAAATATGGGGAACGATCAATGGGAATTTAAGAAAGTTTTAGTTACTGGTGGTACTGGATTTATTGGTGGTCATGTCGCTCAAATATTACTTGATAAGGGAATACAAATTGTTTTAGCTTCTCGTACTGCTGAAAAGGCAAAACAATTTGTATCTTCAAGACCAAAATATTCACATTTAATAACTCCTTTCTTAATTGAAGATTTTGAAAAAAATCCTGGTAGTAATCCATTTATTGAAGCTGCTAAAGGATGTGATGGAATTATTCATGTTGCTAGTCCATTCTTAGCAAAAGTTGAAGATAATGAAACTCAATTACTTAAACCAGCTAAATTAGGAGCTAGATTAATTCTAGAAGCAGCTTATAGTAATCAAGATACTGTAAAAAGACTTGTTTTAACTTCATCATTTGCTTCTGTTATTAACATTAATGCATCATATGGAAATGATTTCATATATACTGCTGAATATTGGAATCCTATTACTTATGAAGAAGCAGTAAAAGCCAATGAATTTGATGGTTATAGAGGATCTAAGAAATATGCTGAATTAGAAGCATGGAATTTTATTAAAGAAAAGAATACAAAATTTGATTTAGTAACATTTTGTCCACCAATGGTATTTGGTCCAATTGTTCATCCACTTAATAGTATTGATAAATTAAATGTTTCAAATTCTGTATTATATAGTGTTGCTCAAGGTGCTAATCCATTACCTGTTTCTAGAGTACCAGTTTGGATTGATGTTAGAGATTTAGCATTTGCTCATGTATCTGGATTATTAACAAAATTAGCTGGAAATAAAAGATATGTCCTTTGTTCACCAGAAAGATTCTCATATGCCAGAGCTGCTGAAATTATTAAGAATCATAAACTTAGTGATAAAGTAACTGATGATTATCAAGGACAAGCTTTATACCCAGAAAGTTATATGTTAGATTGGAAAACAGCTCAAAAAGATCTCAAAATAGAATTCCATGATTTTGAGACTTGTGTAGTTGATTCTATTAGTCAATTTAATGAGATTGAAAAGGGAAATTATAAATACTAATTATCTATGATTTTTGATTTTAATGATATATTGTAGTAGATTCCCATGTTGATGGCCTATTGGCGGGTAGTGCGTGCTTTTAATAAAAACTATATTATAATACCTAGACGCTAAGCATCAAATCATTAATATAATACAATTCTAAAATACACCGCTATCAGCGGAATTATAATATAATTCGAAAATGTCATTATCATCATGGAAACAATTTTCATTTCTTCATTATTCACCAATTCGTGATCCTAATTTTAATACAGATTCACCTCTTTTCTCAGACCCCACTTTGAGTGCTATCTGTTCAGCAGATAAATATATTATATTTGCAACATCAAATGGGATTAAAATAGTAGATAAAGAATTCAATCTTATTTATTCATTTCAAGGTTTTGATTCTGATACTACTGTTACATTTCTTAAACATTCATTTATTGGTAATATGAATGTTATATGTGCTGTTGGTGAAAGACCAGGTTTACCTGTAAATTTAAAATTATGGAATATGGATAAAATGATTAATTCAAAAGAATCATCAGAATATTTCTCTCATCATTATATTACTACTGTTAATATTCAAAATGGTTCAAATCAATACCCATTATCTACATTTGCTACTTGCAATGACTTCTCAGTATCTGCTTTTGGTTTTACTAATGGATTAACAATATTAGTACGAGGAAATATTCTTAATGATAAAGGATCAAGGCAAAGAATTATTTATGAATCAAATGGTGAACCAATTACTGGACTTCATCTATTTTTAAATCTGTCAATCTCTGACTACTATTTATATATTCTCACTACTTCTAAAATATTAGTATTTGAGACCAATGGTAGAAATCAAAATTCACCATTAAATGTATTAAATAGTAATCATGGATCTAATCTTTTTTGCAATGATATATTTTCTTCAAATAATAATTTGGTTAGTTGTGATGTGGGCTCTAAATCAGTTGATATTTATAATTTTAAGTATGGTAAAGTTAACTCAATTAAAACCTCAAGTAAAAATAATGAGAATAGAATATTTAGTTATAATGATAGATACTTATTAATTGTTTCTTCAATTGATACTGATTTCACCCAATCAGTAGTTAATGAGACTACGACACCAATTGAGTCAGCACCTTCCACTCCTGGTGGCTCAATCTTTAAATTCCCTGGCCATTCAGGATCAAATTCAAATGTGGATTTTAAAACCACGAAAATTATGGTAATTGACTATATTCATAATTTTGTGGTATTTAATTTAACAATTTCACACTCCATTACACATGTTATGCGATCTGAAACTGAATTGTTCTTATTATCATCAAATGGAATTTTATACAAGTTATACGAAAAAACAATTAATGAAAAAATTCAAATATTAACTCAGAGACAGTTATATTCTATTGCAACTCAGCTTGTTGAAGAAGAATTGCAAATTTCAGGTGGTGATGGAGGTGTTGCCAAAAAGGACTTACTATTGATTAGAAAGAGATATGGTGACTATTTGTATGGTAGAGGTGAATTTCAAGAAGCTATTGATCAATACATTCAATCAATTGGTTTAGATAATAATAGTTTTAACTTGGATGTAATTCTTAAATTCAAAGATAATGATAAAATTCTATACTTGACAGAATACTTGGAAAGTTTATGTTTTAAAAATGCAGAGACATTCGAAAGGCAACTCATTATACACTCTTCTTCCAACAGTGTTGCTCATGAAGATTATTTGACATTGCTTCTCTGTAACTATTGTAAACTTAAAGATGTTCAAAAGTTGGAGAACTTTATCAGTGAACTGGAACTGATAAAATTGAAATATGAGGGAATAGAGGGAGAAGAAAGTACAATAAATTACTCTAATATTAATTTTGATTTTGATTTAATTATTGATTTACTTCTTAAAATTGATTTTAACAAAATTGTCTTAAAACTTTGCTTCTTATTCAAGCGATACTCTATGATTCTAGAAGTTTTGGTTAGTAAGTTCCAAGCTTACAAACTCTGCATAATATTTCTTCGGTTTTTGGAGATTAATGAGATTTTCAATTTACTCTTGACAGACTCAACACATAGTAACTACATCAAGACATTATTAAAGAATGTTCCTATTGAGAGCACAAAGCTTCTTATAGATGTTTTCACTGGGATATACAGACCATCAATAGATGAGAAATATATTTATGAGCAATTTTCAAAGCTAGATGATACTGAAAATCTAGAGAAATCCACTGCTTCATTAAATATTGATGAAAAGAATGGTAGTATGGTTATTCAGAATTATAATGCATTTGTTGACTATTTATCCTCTAAGGCCAATAATACATTAGAACTTGTGAATTTCTCTGGAGATTCGCGCCTGCAAGAACAAAATGGCGAACCAACATATCAACCTCCAAAGCCTAGACTTGTGTTTTTATCATTTGTTGATAGTCCTAATGAATTTGTCATCTTTCTAGAAGCAGTTTTGGGAAATTATGATAAGTTTGACCGATTTAATGTTAATAGTAAAGACAAGACGGATTTACTTATAACTTTATTTGAGATGTATCTAAGCATTGCAAATATAGAAGAAAATAAAGAATTTTGGGAAAAGAAGGCTATAGATTTATATAAACTGCATAAAAAACTTATGGATTATAACACAGTTCTTTTATTATGCCATTTAAATAACTTTTCCGATGAGGACTTATTACTAGGATTAGGAGGTGAAACTGATGAGCAAGCTGATGACTCAAAGGATATTGAAGCAAATGGAAATTTCTCTACGGTTCAAAATGGTTCTTCAGCATCTTTCCTTCTTGATCTTGATGAATTATTAGAAGAATTTGGTGAGACTGATAACAGGGAAAGACCATTATTAATAATTAATGATATTCAAGGAAATATTAATAAAAAATCTAATATTTCTGCTTCTAATAGAATTGAACTTTTAAGAACATCACTTGAAGCTGAAAATATTAATAAAATTATTGATGTCTTAAATACTTATGGTACAGACCTTCCAGAATTATATTCTATTGCATTATTTTATATCGTTAAAAAAAATTCTGAAAAGTTTCTTCTTGACGAATTAGGTATTAGAAATTTTTTATCAATACTTATTAAATTATTACAATCAAATATTATTTCAATAATTGATATAATTAATATATTAAGTATTAATGATTTAGTTAAATTTAAATATCTTAAAAATTTCTTGATAAAATATTTAGAATTTAAGAGAACGGATATAGTTAAAAATGAAAAATTATTTGATTATTATTCAAAAGAGACAGAATCTAAAAAGAAGGAAATTAATAAATTATTGAATACTGAGACTAATGAAGAAGAAAATATTACTGATGGAGAAGATTTTGTGGTTTTGAATAACTTAAAATGTCATTTATGCGGCTTAGACCTCGATTTCCCTATTGTGCATTTTCTTTGCCTGCATTCATATCACCAAAGATGTCTTAATGATTTTGAGTATGATTCATATAATGATCCAAGTGAAAATACTAATTCGTCTAACTTTAAATGCCCAAAATGTATAAGTGAAATGGAAGCGATAAGTTCTTTAAGACATGCGCAGGATGAAGCAGGCGAGAAAAATGATTTATTCATTATAGCTTTAAAAGAATCTAATGATAAGCTAAAAGTTATTAATGACTACTTTGGGAGGGGTGCAATGGAGCATAGTAGATTTATTATAGATCAAGATACATAATAAAATCAATAAATTAACAAATTAATAAATATTTTTTACTCACTTTAGTAATATTGTAAGCCCCAAAAAGTAAAAGACATATGGTTCAGTTTCTTGTCATTGTTTCAACTTGGACAAAAAAATTACTATAATAGTACAAATGGTGAACTAAAAGTAATTATTGATGGTGACAAGAACTCACTTATTATTATAATATGTTTCAAACTCTAAAATTCATGCTACTTTTAAGTAAAAATGCAACATGAGAAGAAAAAATCATGGAAGCTCCACGATTTGGCAGATCGCCGCTAACATTGTTGGATACCTGCCTGCACTTCCGCTTTGAATCCATAAACGAGGATTGTTATACATGCATAATAAGGACGTTACGAAAAATGTAATAGATTACTTTCGGCATTTAAATTAACAGGGTGATGAGGAAAGAGATGTTTCACATCTAAAACGGATGCCAATTCAACATGTGTTTCTTAGTATATAAATTTTAAAAAGAAATAAAAAATAAGGTAAATTATTTAATTATTTAAGGAAAATACAAAAGTATATCATAAAATTAATTTAAATAATTATTTTTAAATGTTTTAGTTAATTAAATTTTTTTTATCGTATTTCAAAACACCCTTGGCAGATATTCACTATGTAGGCACAGTGGTCAAAATATCCGGTATTCTAGAAATGTTTGACCCACCATGCAGTAGGACTGTTGCGCATATGTCACCAAATGATTAAAGTTATATTAATATATGCAAGCGAGTATTGGAGGATTCAGTGATAAACTGTGGTAGCTACAGTGACCAAACACTAGTTTGTGTGAGATCTCAAGTTTATGTAAGGCTACTTATGGGAATGTTAATTGAAGTGCTTACTTAAGATAATATAAAGTCCCCTAATTTTCCTAAGCATTGAAGTTAATAATAATCATAAAAAATTTTTAAATAATCTAGCTTTATTAAAATATTTTATAATTATTTATTAAAATTTTATATTCAAATATTTCAACTAATTTAATTTTATAATGAGTGGATACAAAGTTGATGGAGACGATTTACTCGTTTTTCAAACCCCAGCTGAAGCTTTAGCTAAACATAAACCAGGTTTTCAAACTCCACAATCTACTGGAGGAAGTCGTGCAAGTGGATTTTCTCAACCACAATACCCATTCCAAAACCGTTCTTCTTTAAGTGGATCAATTGGATCCTCTTCTCCATCTGGATCAGAAGTTAGTTTCGGAAGAATCTCCCCACAATCAACCGCCTCATACGCCGCTCAACCACAACAACAACAGCAATTACAGCAACAACAATTACAGCAACAACAGCAATTACAACAGCAACAACAGCAACAACAAAAGGCTATCTCCCAAAGAGAACGCTTGAGACAGTTCTTTGACTGTTGCGACTTCAACAGAGACGGTCGCTTAGGTGAGGAAGAGTTGAGCCATGCACTCAGAAACTACGATCAAACTGAGTTCAAAAGAAGTACAGCTAGAACTATGATTAAATTATTTGACAAAAATCATTTTAATTCAGTGGATTTTGATGATTTCTGCAATATTTGGAATTACTTAGCTAGATGGAGAACTGTGTTTGAGAAGTGCGACAGTGACTCAAGTTTGTCTATAAATCATGCAGAATTTAATAACGCTTTGAAAACTTTTGGTTTCGACTTACCAGTTGAATCAATTAATCATATATTTTTTACTTTCTCAGTTGTCCAAATTAATCAACAGCCTCTTATGAAATTCGATAGTTTTATTGAATCAATGGTTTGGATAATGAAGGTAACTGAAGTTTTTAAGAAATACCCAAGTATGGACAATGGTGCTACTGCTGGAATCGGTTATTTTGATTTTATTGACGTTTTATTAGCTTTCAAAGATTAGTTAGAGCGTTACTTTTTTTTCATTTTGGCATCGATTTGATTTTATTTTAGTTCTAATTTTTTATCCTTTTTTAAAACGCTTTATTTGGATTTTTACGTTTGACATTTGTCTACTTTCTCTTTTAATTTTTTTCAACTTAATAATCTTATTCTTAGAATAAAAAATATTTCACTTTCTAAAATTGTAGATTCCGTTCCTCATTTCCCTGCATGTCTAAATTTAGCCACCGGTGAAGCCATGAAGCCTCAGCTACCGTTAATAAGTAGTTAGCATGAATAGGTATTCTTCTAGTAAATTCCTAAATGTACTAACAAATTCCTATATTTACTTTATCCTAAACCTTGGATCAGCCTATAATTCTCAGTTAAATCACAACCGATTTCCATGTTTAACTTTTGAAATTGTCAACTTGTTTTAAGTCTAAATTGATAAAACACATTATGCCTTACCAATCTGTTTACAGAGCAGTAAGTAATTTTACTGCAGAGTATAATGATGAACTCAGCGTACAAAAGAACGATGTCCTTTATCTTATTAAAGAAACAAATACCAAAAAATGGACTATGAGAAAGAGAACTTTAGGTCCATCCGACTCTGAGCCAATCGGTCTATTACCAGTTGATGTTGTAACACCAATTACCGCAGTTGGGACTGCAACATGTTTATATGCATATGAAGGTAGAAATCACGAAGAACTTTCATTTAGCAAAGATGACAGTTTCAGTGTTGTTGATACGGAAGATGTAAATTGGTATCTCTGCATTCGTGAAGATGGTATCGGTGGCTATGGTTTTGTTCCAGCAAATTATGTTGAGTATAAACAAAATCCTGTTCCAAAATCAGGATTTAAAAACATTTTGAAGAAGAGATCAAAAGCTTCTAGCAGTTCTAAGAAAGCACAAAAGGCCGTTACCAAAACTGGAACTACTAAGCTGGTCGTCACTGCTACCGCTGCTGTCAGTGACAGTAGTAGTGAAGATACAGACGATGAACCACAAACCACTGAATGGTCTGTTACTGATATTGAAGGTAGAAAGAAAATTCCTGCAACATTTAAGATCGCCGATGGTAAGATTATTGTTAAGAAATTTCAAAATGAAGCTCAGTCTTGGCCTGCCAAGCAACTTGCTGCATTTTCTTCAGAGAAGAAGCATGTTTTCATTGATTTTCTTGAACCAAAAGCTGGTTTTGAATTTGTAACTTCTACAAGAGAAGATGCTTCTAATATTTTACAATCACTTGGTGAAGTTTATGGTGCTATTTCTGTAACTGCACTTGATGAAGTTAAGGCTGCTTCAAAGAAGACTGAAGCGATCCACAAGACAGCACAAGTTCTTTATGACTTTGAATCAGAAAGCAAAGAAGAGCTTGACTCTAAGGAAGGTGATTTGGTTTATATTCTTGATGATAAGCGTTCTGAAGATTGGTGGTTTTGTGAGAATGTTGTTACTGGTAAAAAGGGTGTCATTGCTTCTTCTTATGTGCGTATCATTGGAGGTGCTGGTGAAGAAACTAAAAAGATTCATGAGAAAATAAGACAGAATTATTCACCAGATCCTAAAAAGGTTAGAACTTGGAAAGATTCTACCGGTGATCATAAAGTATCTGCTGAATTTTTAGGTCTCGTTGATGGTAAGATTCAACTTCACAAGGACACAGGAGTTAAAATCGCTATTCCTATTGATCAGCTATGCAGCAAAGATATTGATTATGTTGAAAAAATAACTGGCAAGTCTTTGAAAGCTTACAAATCTAAAAAAGAGAAGAAAAACAAAAAAGAAAAAGCTTTACCTAAATCATCCAATCTTGGTGATTTTTGGTTTAACTTTTTCAGAGATTGTGGAATTGATGCTGCTCAGAGTTCTGTTTATGCAGACATTTTTGAAAAGAAAGATTTGGATAAGAATTTCCTTAGAAGTGTTTCTCATAAAAAATTACTTAAATTAAAGGTTAAAGATAATGATGCTACCAAGATCATTAACCTTATGGATGAGAAATACATGAGCAAAAGTTTCTTAAAATCTTCTGAAGAAAAGAAGAGTGATCCAGTGAAGGAAGAAGTTAAACCAGTTAAAGTTGACGAGCCAAAAGAAGAGAAAAAACCAGTTCAACTTCCAAAGATTAATAAAGATGTTCAATTTGATTTACCACCTCTTCCACCACTTCCAATTTCTTTGGCACCTGTTCAATCCAACTCTAGTTCAGATCAGAGTTCTGGATACGCCAGTGATACCTCTAGCTCACCATTTGAGTATAAAACTCTTGATCCATTCAAAAGTGCACAACATAATATCTTACCAGAAGCTTACATTCCTAGAAGTCAGAATCCACAGGCTATCAAGGGTGCTACTACTGGTTTAAAAATCTCCAAAGTTGCTAAACAGGAACCAAAAGAATCTCTTTTAGCTTCATTACAGGTTGATCCTTCATTGATCCAAAGAAAACATACTGTTCGTAAAGCACCAATTCTTGAACAATCAGCATTCCAAAAAGTTTATTAATTAACTTAATTTTCATCATTTTTCATCTGCTTTAAAAAAAAGCCTTCATTATTCAACTTTCTTAGATTTCTACTGCATGTACGCATATATTATTATTCAATCATACTTCCCCCCCACTATCTGACTCTGTAGCCCAGCCTATTCATGTAGAGAAAAAAATATATGCTATTTCATGCGCATTGACGATAACAGTAGTATTGTCCTCGCACACGGCATACACAATGTATCCTCTTTGGGGTACTGCTGTATGGTTCACTATAAAAGCTCAATCTATCCACCATACAGACACATTTAGCAAACATGAGCAAGGAACTTCTTAATAGTAAAGGTCTTCCTACACCAATTGGAACTTATAATAAAAAATATAATAAGAGAAATGTTTCATATATTTTAATTGCCTGTATTGGATTATATGTTTTCTTCACTGGTCATAGAATTGCCATGCCATGTAAAGCAAACATTAAAAGCGCCCTAGAAATTTCTCCTGCTGAGCTTTGTCCTGTCAGCCCAAAATTTGTACCAAAGGATTTTGAAGATATTAAGGGCACAATTAATGAGATCTTGAGTAGTGAAACATTCAAGAATCAAACTGCTGAAAAATTAAGTAAAGCTATTCAAATTAGAACTGAAGTTACTGATAATACTAAATTCTTACCTTTAGATGACCCATCATTTAAAACATTTGAAGAATTACATGAATATCTTGAAAAAACATTCCCAAATGTTCATAAAGTTTTCCAAAAAGAAACTGTTAATAAATATGGATTAGTTTTTACTTTAAAAGGCCAAGATGAAAGTTTAAAGCCATTACTATTAACTGCTCATCAAGATGTTGTACCTGTAGAATGGGAAACTGCTGATAAATGGTCATATCATCCGTATTCTGGATATTTTGATGGACAATATGTTTGGGGTAGAGGTGCAAGTGATTGTAAAACTTTACTTATTGGTTTAATGGAATCTATGGAATTATTAGTTAAAAATGGTTACTCTCCAAAACGTACTATTGTTCTTGCATTTGGATTTGATGAAGAAGCATCTGGTGTATTGGGTGCTGCTAATATTGGACCATTCCTTGAAGAAAGATATGGTAAAGATTCATTTTATGCATTATTTGATGAAGGTGCATCTGATATTCAAATTAAAGATAATAAATTTTTTACTGTTTTACCAAATAGTGAAAAAGGTTATTTAGATTCATATATTGCATTAAAAACTCCTGGAGGTCATTCTTCTGTACCACCAGATCATACTTCAATTGGTATTATGTCTGCACTTATTTCTTTAATTGAAAAGACTCCATTTACTCCAAAATTACAACAAGAAAATCCATTCTTGACTGAACTTCAATGTTATGCTGCTTATTCATCAAATATGGATCCAGAATATAGAAATATTGTCTTAAATGCTGGTCATGATGAAAATGCTAATAAAGAACTTATCAAGATACTTTACTCAGATTTAAGTACTAGAAGTCTTATATCTACTTCACAAGCTGCTGATGTAATAACTGGTGGAATGAAAGCTAATGCTTTACCTGAATCTGTTGTTTTAATTGTTAACAGTAGAATTAATATTGGATCTAGTGTTAAAGAAACAGCTGATAAATTTACAAAGAATTTATTAAGTATTGCTCATAGATTCAATTTAGGTTTAATTGTTTCTGGAAATGTATTAAAGGAAACTACAAAATCTGGATTCTTAAATTATACCTTAAGTACTCCTTTAGAACCAGCTCCTGTTTCTCCTGATAGTGGTGAAGTTTGGGATATTTATACTGGTACTTTACGTCATTTTTTTGAAGATGTATTGTACAGTGAAAAAATGGGATCAGAAAGTTTAATTACAGTTCCTGGAAATATTCCTGGGAATACTGATACAAAATATTACTGGAACTTAACTAAAAACATTTATAGATACATCCCAGGTATCATAAGTGGCCCAGATTCTGCTATGGCAGGTATCCACAGTGTTAACGAGAGAGCTGATATTCACAGAGTTTTGAGTGTTATTGCATTCTACTACGAATATATCAGAAATATCGACCAATACTCCACTGCTGAGTAGGTCTGCCAAAATACATATATCCCTATTGTGGGCTGTAAGCGAAAATAAAAAAAAAATTGTATGAATAATTAAAAAAGAAAAAAATAAATAGCCCCACGCGGGGCTCGAACCCGCAACCTTTCGATTAAGAGTCGAATGCACTACCGATTGTGCTAGCGAGGCTAATCTGGCAAAAATTCGTCTTTTACAATGTTGATGTATACAACTTGTATTAGCAGTAAAAGTATGAATATATCAATCTTGAAGCATATCTTTAGAATATTTATGTATGCAAGTGCATAATTTTTGAGTTTCACTGGAATATATGGTATTTTCATGCATATAGAGCTGTTTTTGCACTATTTTAGGTATTTCTATTTTACCATTAATGTTTACAGTTATTAGTGTAGTTAACAAATATTAAGAGATAAGTTTGAGAAAAAGCAAATAAGAAAAGTATCACAGTAAGGTAATCTTGATCGCTGTGCAATTAATATACTTCTGTGAGTTATTAGAGACCAAGTTGGTGCTGGTACTTGCCCTGTGGCTGTTTATGATGACACGGATCGCGTTTGCTCTGCGAGTTGGAGCTCAATAACGCAGAAAAACCGTGTTAGAAGGATATGGTATGCTGAGATTCAGACTCTGCTACTTTTTTTAGCCATTATATTGCAGTTTGTGGAGAAGTAGTTGAATGGTGCTGGTTATGGCCGAGACAGGGGGTGTCGGACCCGGTGAAAACTCATCTGCATCAAAAAAAAAAAATTTCCAAAATTTTTTTTGCTAGTAAGAACTTACCGAAGAGCAGATAAAGATGGGAAGACGTGCCAAAAATAAGCAAGGGCCACCACAGCCATTAGAAGAGTTTAAGCAGGAGAGTAATTTTAAGAAGAGATCTAGAGACAGAGCATCTGATGCTGGAAATAAGAAGAGTAAGAAAGAATTTTCCAGTTCTAAGAAAGATTCCAAGAACAAGAGAAAGGGAGAATCAAAGAAGAGAAGTAGCAAGAAGCAAGAGGAAGAAGAGGTAGCTGAACCAGAAGACGATTTACCTGAAGTTGACTTAGAAGAGCTTGCGGCTGCAAAGAAGTCTTTATTTGATGATGATGATTCAGAGTTAGATAATGCTTTAGATGAGTATGATGAGGCGGACCTTAATGATGAATTTGATGTTGCTAGCGATAGTGATAGTGATGAAGAACTGAGCGATGAACAGAAAAAATCTATGTTCAGTGATGATGAGGAGGATAATGTGGAAGCTTTAAAAGAATTAAATGAAATAAATACACGTAAAGCATTGAACCTTAATGGTGATGATGAAGAAGAGGAAGAAGAAGAGGAAGATAGTGAGGACTCTGAAGAATTTGAAACTGCTGAAGATGAGCCTGAGTTGGAAGAGAATCCAAGAGCTAAGATTTTGCCTACTGAGGAGGAAAAAGTAAGAGAAAGACAGAATGGTGGAGGAAAACCTGATGTTACTATTCTTCGTACAAGAATGATTGAACTTGCTAAAGTTTTAGAAGATTTTAAAAACTTAGCAGAAGAAGGAAAATCAAGAAAAGAATATGTTGATCAATTATTACAAGATATTTGTGATTATTTTGGATATAGTCCATTTTTAGCTCAAAAAATGTTTAGTTTATTTAATGTTACTGAAGCTATGGAATTTTTTGAAGCTAATGAAATTTCAAGACCAATAACTATTCGTACAAATACACTTAAAACTAGTCGTCGTGATTTAGCACAAGCATTAGTAAATAAAGGTGTTAATCTTCAACCTATTGGTAAATGGACTAAAGTTGGATTACAAGTATTTGATTCTCAAGTTCCTATTGGTGCAACACCAGAATATCTTTCAGGTCAATATATTTTACAAGCAGCATCATCATTTTTACCAGTTATGGCATTAGGACCACAAGAAAATGAACGTATTTTAGATATGGCAGCTGCTCCAGGTGGTAAAACAACTTATATTTCAGCAATGATGAAAAATACTGGATGTGTATTTGCAAATGATTCTAATAAAGCTAGAACAAAATCTTTAATTGCAAATATTCATAGATTAGGATGTAAAAATACAATTGTTTGTAATTATGATGCTAGAGAATTTCCAAAAGTAATTGGTGGTTTTGATAGAGTATTATTAGATGCTCCTTGTTCTGGTACTGGTGTTGTTGCAAAAGATGAATCTGTTAAAACTTCAAGAACTGAAAAAGATTTTATTCAAATTCCACACTTACAAAAACAGCTACTTTTATCAGCAATTGATTCAGTTAATGCTCGTTCAGAAACTGGAGGTGTTATCGTCTACTCTACCTGTTCAGTAGCTGTTGAAGAAAACGAAGCTGTTGTTGATTACGCTTTGCGCAAAAGACCTAATGTTAAGTTAGTTGATACTGGGTTAGATATAGGTAGAGAAGGGTTCACTAGTTTCCAAGGTAAACACTTTAATCCTAAATTAAAGTTAACTAGACGTTACTACCCACATGTTTATAACGTTGATGGTTTCTTTGTCGCTAAATTCCAGAAAATCGCCACTAGTGTTCATGATAATAGTAAGGCTGGTGCCTTAGAGAAGGAAGCCGGCGCTAACGCCGACGAGGACGACGAGGACGAGCTCGAGCAAAGTATTATCGCCGACGACTTCGCCCTGTTCGACGACGAAGACGATAAATCAGTTATTAGCAAAAACAGAAAAGTCCAGGACCAAAAGAAGGCCAGAAGAATCAGACCTAAGAAATAGCCATATTAAAACTAAACTCAATATAGGGATCTCACGTGGTGCGACAGTGTAGTGGTAAATTCTTAAGAATTGTAAAATACCGTGGCCTGCGAGAGGTTAAATTAAGTAGTAGTGTCAAACAATGTCAATTCAAGAATGTAAGTGTTGATTAGTTAATTGGTTACGGTTGGCAGTTGACAACGATGAATACTAATTAGACAGCTAGTATTTGGGCGCCATTGCCCTCGACGACCCGGGCAGTGCCTGTCCACCTTTCTTATGACGAGAAGTCGGATAGAGTTGCGTACGCCAACGGCAAGGCTATTTACCTACGCTCTGTTTCGTCACCGGATAAGGTAGTTGAGTTTACACAGCATAGATTTAATACTACTGTTGCAAAATTTTCTCCTTCTGGGTTTTATGTTGCTTCAGGTGATGAGTCTGGTAATGTTAAAGTTTGGGATTGTGCTGGAGAAGATCAAGTTATTAAGGGAGATTTCCCAGTTATAAGTGGTAGAATTAATGATTTAAGTTGGGATTCAGATTCTAAAAGAATAATTGCAGTTGGAAATGGTAAAGAAAGATTTGGTCATTGTTTTACTTTTGATTCAGGAAATACTGTTGGTGAAATTTCTGGTCATAGTGCTCAAATTAGTGCAGTTACTATTAAACCAACTAGACCTTTTAGAGCTGCAACAGTTGGTGAAGATGGAGCTTTAATATTTTTAAGTGCTCCTCCATATAAATTTTTATCATCTGTTAGAAATAAGCATTCTAATTTTGTTCGTGATGTTTCATATTCAAAAGATGGTAATTTTATAATTTCAGTTGGAGCTGATAGTCAAATTGTTGTTTATGATGGTAAATCAGGAGAATTTGTAAAATATATTTCTGATTCAAATCTTTCAGGAAATTCAGCTCATGAAAGTGGTGTATTTGGTATTTCATGGTTATTAAATTCTACTACTCAATTTGCTACCTGTTCTACTGATGGTACTGTTAAATTATGGGATGTTGAATCTGGTGATCTTTTAAAAACTTGGAAACTTACTAAATCAGTTGAGAATCAACACTTGGGAGTAATTTGTACTAAAGATTATATAATTTCTTTGACCTATAATGGTAACTTAAATTACTTCTCAGTTGACTCTGCTGATCCAGTTAAAATTATTAAAGGTCATCAAAAGTCTATCACTGCGGCAACAATTGCTGGAAATACATTATACACCGGTAGTTATGATGGTAGAGTTTGCGGCTGGGATCTTAAGGCTAGAGAAGGTACTGCTTTCTATATTGAAGGTTCAGGACATTCTAATTTAGTTAATGATTTGGTTTCTAATGGGAAATCTATAATTAGTAGTGGATGGGATGATAAAATCTTACTGATTTCTGATTCTCAATTTGAAGATTCAAAGACTTTGAGTCTTAGTGCCCAACCAAAGAGAGTATCTTCTATAAACTCAGAGGGTATATTTTGCGTTGTTACTGGCGATGACGAAGTAATTCTTGTTGATTCTCTGACTAATAAAAAGATAAAATCTAAGAAATTACCATTTGAAGTCTCATCTGTGGATATTAATGAATCTTTAGTTATATTGGCTGATGATAAAAGTTTTAATGTAAGCTTTTTATCAGCAAAAGACTTGGAACCTATCTCTGGTCATTCATTAAAAGTTAATTATAAACCAACTTTTATTAAAATTTCACCTAACTCAGAATTTGTTGCTGTTGGTGATGCATCTGGTAAAATCGTTCTTTATAACATTTCTACTAAAAGTATTCAAACTTCTAGATGGGCATTCCACACTGCTAGAATTAACTGCATTTCTTGGAGAAGTGACAGCAAATTTATCGCTAGTGCCGCATTGGATTCAAGTATCATTATATACTCTGTTGACAGACCAGTTAGAAATATTAAATCATTGAATGCTCACACCGACGGTGTCAATACTGTTACCTGGAGTAATGATAACGAGGTGGTCAGTACCGGCGCCGACTCGACAGTAAAATTCTGGACCGTAAAAGTTGAATAAATATCTACAATATTATACTCGTAAGCATGCCACTGTCGCTCCATCTCTACAATATTATATTCGTAAGCATGCAATTGTCGTTCTATATCTATATAGGAGCCTGGACCCTGTTTAAAACATCTTCCACAACTAGATCAGCGTTCCATTTGTTCATCATCATCTTTATTAGATTTAAATCACTGCCCCATATTAATGTAGGCTCGTCTTCAGGTTCACATATGCTGATCTTTAAGGGGAAAAATTTCCTAGCTGCCAATTTGACGATTAATGGTGTGACATAGTCATAATTATTTACAACAGCTAAACATCTAACTAGCAATTCAAATTCCCAAATAAATCTAGTTGGTATCCCTTCAATAACAATTCTATGATTCCTTATAAATATCACTATATCTAAAATATATCTATTTATTTCAGGAATCATTGACATAGATTTAACTTTGTCTCTATTTTTTAAACAGTTTTCCAAGTAATTAGTATAGTCTGCTCTGCTACCACCACTCTGTTTAACAGCCTGCTGTTCGTAGTTAATAATATGCGGCTGTCTAAACCAAAACTGATCTTGTAAATATTTATATAAACACATTTCATTGCCATCAACACTCTCTATTATGGGCACAACAAGAAATACATTATCCGGGCTCTTATTGTTTGCCCCCACGCTTCTTATAATGTCTAAAAGACCCACCTGAAACTTAATAGAAGAGCGCTCTAGTCCTGTAATAAATAATATACTTCTAGTGCTTCCACTCAGACTGGATTTACCAATAAATTTACCAGTTATTCTGTCAATTGTATCAGTTAACATGTCAAGTGAGCTTCTCGCATCGCATAATAAAGTTCGTACTTGAGAGGTAGGTTCTAGGCCCATAATATCGCAACTTATCCTAATAAGTTTTCTCTCAGTATATACAGGATCAGCACTTGAGATGATAAAATGCCTTTCACCCAATAGGCAAAGTTGAAGTGCGGAGAGTAATGTATCATCAGTACTGGCCATCAAGTGCTTCAACCTTGTTTGTTTGTCTCAAAAATGGTACAATATTAGAGAGGTGGTTCCAGAACGTGATTCTTATCATATTAATCCGGGTGATACCATTTCCGCCACCCTTTATCAGTATATAAGGAATCCGCCCCTCCCAAAATTGACTTTGCTCAGGGTTATTTAAGTATATAATAAAAAGTTTTTTAATTTTTTAATTTTTCAATTACTTGTTAAAATTTTAGAATAATCTTAATTTTTTATTTATTTAATAATCTTGTATAGACATTATTTGGCTTATTCATTATGTCTGAAAGCAAGGCCATCCCAGACAAGGTTTTTGTAAAGATTCTTTATTTTCACACTAATAGTGAAGAAGAAAAGACAAAAGCTATTGAAAAATCAGTAGAAGTTTCTTCAAATATTATAAATCATGAAGATTTTCCAAAATTGATTAAAGAAGTTTTAAATGTTAGTGATGATGATGATATCATCTTAAAGCGCAAGTCCCGGCGCCAGCATAATTATGTGGATTTAAAATCTGAGATGGATTTTAAGTCTGTTAAAAGATCTTTAAGAGTTAAAAATTATATTAAATTAATTGCTCTTCAGGAGTGTTTAGCTGTTGATTTTGCGTTATCAAGTTCAAGCTTTTTTGAAGATGTGGTTGCAAGTAATGCATTTAAGTTATCTAAGGGCTCATCTAATAAGGAGGAAAAGACTGATTGTTCTGAGAAACAAAGTAAGGGAAATATTTTGAGTAATCAAGCATTAATTGATGTATTGATTGATCAATTAAATGCTATTTCTGAAGAGAGCAAGTGTCAAATTGATAATTTAAAGACTGTTCTTCTTAAGCATATTGACTCTATCAAGAAAACTAGTACTACTCCAAAATCAGAAAATGAAGAAGTTTTACATCCAAATGTTTCTTGTGATGGTTGTAATGCTCATTGTATTAAAGGTATTCGCTACAAGTGTTTATCTTGTGATAATTATGATTTATGTGAAGAATGTGTGCAATCAGGAAAGGTAACTGGATCACATTTATCAGAACATATTTTAGTTAGACTTACTACTCCACTTTCACAAGTTAGAAGAGATTCATTTTCTATGTGTGCTTTGTCTAGATTAAATGATGGTTATAATTGCTTGCTGCTTGGAGGATTATCTGATCGTCGGTTAGAGAGTAATGTATTTTGTGATGGATGTGTTAAGAAAATCGTTCCATTAAAAGGGGAGCGTATCAAGTGTCTTGTCTGTGATAATTATGACTTGTGTGGCCAATGTTTTACCAATAATGTTACTCTGTTAAATCATAAACTGCACCACACAATGGCAAAGATTCATGCTTCATCTGTTTGGCCCGGTGCATGGGGCGCAAGCAAGACTGTTGTTCCTGGAACACCTGTATCCAATACTGCTACTGTTAGCCACTCTTTCAATGAAATTCACATTGGTGCTTATTGCGACGCTTGTAAGTCTAAGACTGGGGAAAGTGATGACATTGGTGCAAGACGTTATAAGTGCTTGGATTGCTTTGATTTTGATTTGTGCGCTAGATGTTATTCCAATAAGGCTTCATTGAATGAACACACTCATTCTCACAATATGGATGTATTGATTCCTGCTGATCTTGCGCCAATCAGTGAAGTATTCTCCGCTGTTATTTCCGACAGATTCAATATTAAAGCTGACTCGACATGTACTAACTGCCTCAGATTGTTTGGAGGTGTCAAGTACACCAGCAATTTGAAGGACTTTTCAATTTGTCATGATTGCTACAAGCGCAAAAAGTTGACTGACCTTCAACGCCAACAACTCAGAGTGAATGTGAGAATGTCTACAGATCTCTATGAACGGTATTCTATTGGTAAAAGAGCTGATTCTGTTCAATATTTGACTTATGGAAGTTCTATTATCGACAAGGAGGAGAAGTTAAATAATTTTGATGATGAAAAGTCTGACGATACTAGCGCTACCTCCTCTATGGGCGAGAGTGAAGATACATTCTTTGAATCTGGTGAAACTAAAAAAGGGGACGCAAGCTCTTTAAAGGAAGGATTAGAAGTTGAGGAAAAGTTGATTGATTTATCAAAAAGCTCTTCACTGATTGCTTCTGTACGTTTACCTACTTTATTGAAACAATCTTCAAACTTGAGCTTCAGTGCCTCTCTTTCATCGGCTTCTCCAAGTCCAGAGAATAACGGAGTCGTTAACGAAGAACCAGCGCTTTTCGAAGACTCTAAGGCGGCATTGGACGACGACTCCAAGGTGGCATTGGACGACGACTCCAAGGTGGCATTGGACGACGACTCCAAGGTGGCATTGGACGACGACTCCAAGTTAGATTTGGATGCCGACTCTAAATTAGAGTTGGATGCTGAAAATGATAGTGAGACAGATGACGTTATTAGCAGCTCTTGGGAATCTGATGACTTTATTGAAGTGACCGATGAACCATTTGAGGTATTAGATTCTGATTTCGAAGTTTAAAGCGTTCGCACATATGTTTGATTTTTGGGCCATAAAGGCAGGTTTTTCTCTCTTTTTGTCTTTTGGTATTTTTTTTAGGAATTTTTAGGATAGGATATTATTATAGGTTAACTTCATAATACGCACTGTAGATACGGTACCGTCATGTGACCACTTAGCAACGGACAGGGCTGCTGTGCATCATTAGTCGAATCAGAAAGTAGTTTTTTCGTCCTCGATTGTAAGACAGCACCACTTTTTCTTATTAGATAAATATTTAAATTACAATGGTTTTTGCTTTAACTCGTCGTGTTGCTATCTCTGGTGTTGCCAAGCGTGCTGCTTTCACCCCAGCTGTTACTAGATTTTACTCTGAGGGTCATGTTGCTCCAGGTTCTAAGGCTTTCAACGAGAAGGAGAAGGCTCAAGAAGATCTTTACATTAAGCAACATGAGAGAGAACAATTGAAGAAATTGAAAGAGAGCTTAGCTAAGATTAAGGAACAGACTGAAACTTTAGAGAAAGAGATCAGTAATATTGAGAGTAAATAATTGATTTTTTAGTCAGTCGTCGTCTCATTTGTATTTCAGTTCACATTTCTTCAATTGATAATAAATTAATTTTATTATCATAGAATATGACATAGTTTTGGACAGAAATGTGTTAACATTCCCAATAAAGTACATAATTCATATTAAAATAAACTGTAGATATGTAAATTATCTGAATGGGTGGCGAACTAGGGAGTAGGATAATAATACATCACTACTAACTGCACCAGAAACCACGGAACTTCGCAACAAACACACTTTCATTATAAACTAGTATATTAGTAACTAAGAGTACGATACCCAAACTGTTTGGTTTGACAGCTGGGACGACGCTCCATTTCGATGCTCTTTTAATGGCACCCCATTATGGGGGAGATGATCGAACTGCCATGGCTGAGGGGGCGCCAATCAGGCGAAATGATAACCGCTCTGGGCGTATAATGATCTTAGCGCTTTTTTGTCGCTGAATTGCAGATTATAAAGCAGCTAAAGAGTGCGTTATATGGACTGGCGTGCGGTCCCCTAGGTCTTCTCATCTTGAGAAGCGATCCTACCCCGCCACGATGATGTCCAGGAAAAAAATACATTGGTAGCGGTTTACTCATATAGCGAACTAGCGTTGGTGTTAGACTACAAGCAAGAAATGAGTCTAAATAGTTTTATTAATAAAGGAATATCTAAAGACCCTCAAGAGTCTCAGATAGAATATCTTTTACATGTGTTAAATAGTGATAATCCTAATAGAACACCAAAACAGATACTATCTAATTTTGCATATTATTTACCAATATTAAAAAGAAAAGATCAGATATTTGATATTGTAACAGCTTTAATTAATTCTAAATCATTTTTTAAACGTTCTAATAATTCAACAATTTCAGAAACGATTGTTGACTTGGACTCAGGTAATCTTATGGTTGAAGCTATATGGTATTCAACAGAGAAGAAGATACTTATATCCAATCCAACAATTAGCTTAACAACTTTTTACAATACAATTTTAAGTACTGTTATATCTTTAGATTCCAATTCTGTTAATTCTATGAAGAAATGTGTTATATTATCTGGAGTGCTAATGGCCCGTTCTAAATTACAGGACTATATAACACCAGAACAGCGGCCGTTTTTTCAAAGATTTGATAAAATTGCCCTTGAAATTATAGTTAAAGAATTCAATAATATTATAAGACTACCAGATAATTATAATGGGCAAGTGGTTGATGAAATATATCGTTTCAAAGCGTTGGCATTGCTCTGCGTTTCAAATACTTATTCTATTTTGAAAGAAGTGGAGTACGGCGAGGCGTTGAAGTCAAGTTTAAACAGTCCTTTAATTAGCACTTTCGGGCTTCATCTAATTTACTACTCATCCTACGGGTTTAGAGGTGCCACTGTGCTAGTAAGGGACCGGGACACCAGCGAGCAGTTTGAGCAACGAATTATACTGCTCAACGAGAGACCAGTTATAAAGCTTTTAAACAAGCTAAGTTTCGTTTTGAAGGATTCTTTTTATAACTGTGGTCGATTAGGTGAGTGGTTAACTTTAGAAAATAGTCTTGATATGATTCTTAGATTCTCTACCCAAGTTCATAAAGTAGCTATATCAAATTCTAAAGGTCTGGAAGTTGATAAATACTGGGATACTATGAAAAATATAGTATTTTCAGTGGTTTTAATGATGCAAGGTTTTACTACTCTTGCTATGGATGCTCCACAACTTTCTCCATCTTATAGTTTGTTTCCTAAATTCATTTCAGGTATATATAAAAATGATAATTCTAGAGAGAAACGTCATTTTCACTCATTTTCAGTCAAAATTTTAAAGATTTTATTTTTCAATTACTTTATAGTAATTAAAATAGGTTTAGGAGGATTTACAGTATATAATACAGTATATTTAATATGTTCACAACTTCTTCTTGAAACTTTATCTTCAGTGGGGGATGGAATTGAATCTAGTGAATCATTAAGTGATTTCTTTGTTAGTCAAATAGATTTTAATACTCTTGTATCTGATGATTTTGCCAGATCAAAATTTCTCTATTTATTGGGTTATTGGGAGTCTTTGGTTCTTGTATGTCAGCCTGAATACTTTGATACTGTGATTAATCCAGTGGTATTAGAATTTATTAAGAAACCATATCGTTCTATTGATTTTTCAAAGACGCAGTCGACAATGTCAATTCTTGAAAACTGTCACTCAGTGCGTCTTAACTCTTTTAAACTTGAGAGATTGGCTGAGGTTAATGCTCACCATGTCATACCATATTTTGATATTGTCTTACATCAGTTCCCTCTTGTGCTAAGTGGACACCAACTTATACTCGCTGTTTCTCAACTCGGAAGTCTCATTCATCATGATGGAATTATTGGTAAATACGATGAAAAGCTACAGAATATTTTAATCCAAAAGCTCTTTTTGAAAATAATGCATGAACCATCTGGTGCTCCAGTAAATCTGCCAAATTCAAGTACAGATTTAGCAGATCAGCCACCATCTACTCGGGCCGCATTCATACATGCTATAATAAGTTTAATACCTTATATGGATCTAAAAATATTACAATTTTCTTTACAAAAAATATATAAAGAAATGCAGCAATGTCTGCTTGATGCGGAGAAAGTATATTGCTTGGAAAAATTATGGTCTGTTATTTCAAATGATTTAGGACTTGCAAGATCTGATATTGCAATTTCTTGGTGGTATAATAGAGATACACCATTATCTAAGATTTAAGATTTTAATGATATCCTATTCTTGTATTTATTCGTAAATCACTCCACATTATTGTAATTCCCTAATCTGGGTTCGGGTAGGATGGAAGATGCATGTCAGGCACCAGTTGCGCGGGTATTACTACGCTTGCCGCATCATTGCTTCTAGATGCTTCTAGTACGGCCAGAAATTTCTAGATGGCTCCATATGATGCAGTCCAGTGAGGTGCTAGAAAATTCTGTCAATATGTAAAGACATGTATATAAGGGGGTAATTTTTGAAGTTGCTTTATTCTTTTTTTCTTTCTCTTATTATTACAATTAACAATTTTAATATTTGTTTAATTAAAGAAAAAAAAAATAACTAAAAATGTCAAAAGCAATTGGAATTGATTTAGGTACAACATATTCTTGTGTGGCACACTTTACTAGTGACAGAGTTGAAATTATCGCCAATGACCAGGGAAATCGTACTACGCCATCTTATGTGGCATTTACGGATTCTGAGCGTTTAATTGGTGATGCTGCTAAGAATCAAGCTGCCATGAACCCAAGTAATACTGTTTTCGATGCTAAACGTTTAATTGGTCGTAAATTTGATGATGAGGAAGTTCAGAATGATGCTAAACATTTCCCATTCAAAATTATAAATGACAACGGAAAGCCAAAGATTCAAGTTGATTATAAGGGTGAAAAGAAAACTTTTACTCCGGAAGAAATATCTTCAATGGTATTGACTAAAATGAAGGAAACTGCCGAGGCTTACTTAGGCGGTGAAGTCAAGGATGCCGTTATTACTGTTCCTGCATATTTCAATGATTCACAGAGACAGGCTACCAAAGATGCCGGTTTAATTGCAGGTTTAAATGTTTTACGTATTATTAATGAACCAACAGCTGCTGCTGTTGCTTATGGTTTAGACAAGAAGGACTCAGGTGCAGGTGAACACAATGTATTAATTTTTGATTTGGGTGGTGGTACTTTTGATGTTTCCCTTTTATCTATTGATGAAGGTATTTTTGAAGTCAAGGCTACTGCTGGTGATACTCACTTGGGTGGTGAAGATTTCGATAACAGATTAGTTAACCACTTTATTCAAGAATTCAAGCGTAAAAATAAGAAGGACTTGTCATCTAATCAAAGAGCTCTTAGAAGATTAAGAACTGCTTGTGAAAGAGCTAAGAGAACTTTATCTTCATCTGCACAAACTACAATTGAAATTGATTCTCTTTACGAAGGTATTGATTTCTACACTTCCATTACTAGAGCCAGATTTGAAGAATTATGTGGTGATTTATTTAGATCTACTATGGACCCAGTTGAAAAGGTCTTGAAAGATTCAAAGATTGACAAATCATCTGTTCATGAAATTGTTTTGGTTGGTGGTTCTACTAGAATTCCAAAAGTCCAAAAATTAGTTTCTGACTTCTTTAATGGTAAGGAACCAAATAGATCTATTAACCCAGATGAGGCTGTTGCTTATGGTGCTGCCGTTCAAGCTGCTATTTTAAGCGGTGACACTTCATCCAAGACTCAAGATTTATTACTTTTGGATGTTACTCCATTATCTCAAGGTATTGAGACTGCTGGTGGTGTTATGACCAAGTTAATCCCAAGAAACTCTACTATCCCAACTAAGAAGTCCGAGACATTCTCTACATATGCCGACAACCAACCTGGTGTTCTTATTCAAGTTTATGAAGGTGAACGTGCTAAGACTAAGGATAATAACTTATTGGGTAAATTTGAGTTATCTGGTATTCCACCAGCTCCAAGAGGTGTTCCACAAATTGAAGTCACCTTTGATATTGATGCCAATGGTATTTTGAATGTTTCTGCTGTTGAAAAAGGTACTGGTAAATCTAGTAAGATTACTATTACTAATGATAAAGGTAGACTTTCAAAGGAGGATATCGAGAGAATGGTTTCTGAAGCTGAGAAGTTTAAGGAAGAAGATGAGAAAGAGTCTGAACGTATTGCTGCTAAGAATGGTTTAGAATCTTATACTTATTCTTTGAAGAACACTATTAGTGAATCTGGATTTAAAGAAAAAGTTGATGAATCCGATGTTAAGAGCTTAGAAACTGCAATTAACGATACTATTAGCTGGTTAGATAGTAACACTACTGCTACTACTGATGAATTTAAGGACAAACAGAAAGAATTAGAAGGTGTTTCTAATCCTATAATGACTAAATTCTACCAAGCTGGTGCTGGTGCTGGCGGTGCTGGTGCTGCTCCAGGCGGGTTCCCAGGTGCCGGTGGTGCTCCAGGAGGATTCCCAGGTGCTGGTGGACCAGCTCCAGATGCTGGAGCTGGAGGTCCAACAGTTGAAGAAGTTGACTGATTTCCTTTTTCACTTTGTCTCTTTTTTCCCTTCTCTTTTTGTATGTATTTACTGTTGAATTTTGCTATAATAAAATGTGATTTATTTTAAATTAATTTGTAGACTACAAGTTTCTCACTGTTTTGGACACATATATATGTATGTAGATAATTATATTGTGACAATTAGTGGGATACGGGAAGATGCTAATGCGCGTAGTTGAGATCTCAATTGAAGAGAAATGCCAAGTGGTCAAATCTTAGTAATATACTACTATTACTAAGATTTTAAATGTATTGCCCCAGCAACTTTTATTAATGAAATGAAATTAATGTTAAATGCCATAGAACTAACTTATAGGTGTTCTATTTGACTTGTCTATCTTTCGCTAACACACACGCATACTCCACTAATGCGACAATTGGTAGGTGCGTAACTGTCGAATACAATGCTTCGGCAATTATAACTGCAATCAACAAATTCATTACAATAATCAAGAGAACATTTAGCTTCACAACCGTACCAGCTTGGATCTGAAGTTTTCTTTGGTCCATTAGAAATTGTTGATGGTCTTTGAGAGTAATTATTAGTTCGAGATGATGGACACAGATTTGACTTGAATAAGATCTTTGATGAACTTTTAATTATATTTGGTGTAAACATCATAGATGATGGTATTGAATATTTTGGACCATAATTTAGAATTATTAATATAATAATAACTAAAGCAGTTGGAACCAAACGGTGTGACATACTCTTTTGTTATTATTAATTCACTTGATAATTTTTTAAAAAAACAAAAAAAAATAAAAGAATTGATAAGAATGTATTAACAAATTAAAGTTATACCTGCAATATATTTATATTAATATTAATTAAATATTACTTAATAAAAATTGAGAAAAAAGATTAATATAAGATAAAAAATTGAATATATTCACAGGGCAATTTAATTAAGATATTTATCGTGCAATCTCGACCATTTCTAACCCGGTAGTCCTGTTTTGCCTGTCAATGCGCGGTCTCTTTCCTTTAACTGCAAGTAAGATCGTCCAAATTTTAGTAGCGGGACGTTCAGGCCCATCGCAGGAGCGAAGCGACCCGCTATATCTTCAAATTAATTATATCCACTTTTTTTTCATAGTTGTAGTTTTAAACTAATATGATTAACTATATAATAAATAATTGTATACAGGTTGAATTAGGTAACTATTTTGGGCCCTTTATATTTTTTTTAATGTAATTTCTCACTCATTGGTCTTGCGTTTTATTACGTATTTACGTAGTTGGAGATCCTAATCAAAATCCCTGGATGTAGATTGAGTTTCAATCCCCTTTATAATAACATTACGTATGCGCTGTGAATTATCGCCGAATACTACTAATACAGAAATTTACCTAGCTGTCAATTGCTTATAATATGATATTCGAAGATCTCGTCTTTAAAAGAGAAAATCGTATTTTGTAAACGTTGTAAATCAGAATGCATAAATCTCTTTTTAAGGTTAGTGAGAATTTCAGATCAAGTGGAATTCGATATTAGATCTTAAATGTAAATCTAAGTTTCAGAAATTCCATAGTATTACTTCTTCTATAATTGGACAAATGTCTTAATTTAAAAAGTTCAATTATGACTGCTCATTCATATCTAAAATACGTCCGCGACTGACGCATTGTTATGAGACATTGGTCTCTTATGGCATTGGCGATCTTTTGCTAAGAAATGATCGATCATTGTCTTCAAGTACCCAGCCAGAGATAGCTGCTCTCCCATTTAAAAAGATTAGTTGTTAATTTTTAATTTATAACTTTTTTTTTTTCTTTTTTAATAACTAATATTGAGTTCAGATCGTCATACATATGGTATACACTTCAAAATTACAGTTATGCGGCTCAATACTGGTACAAATTACGATGTTACTTCGTATCATGTAGTGATTATGCTGTATAGTATATATATAAATGTATTAATTATAATAAAATATCAAGTTCTTCAATTTCAGCTTTTTCATCAAATTCAAATCTTGGATAATATGGAACCATTGAATCACAACTTTGAACATAACAATCATTATATAATTTCCAATATGGTGTACGTACTTTTCTAGCACAATGCCATAAACCTGCAAGAATATAACCCATTATAATACCAGGACCTAATGGATTACGAACTCCATTAATTGCATCTAATATTCTAGTAATAACATGTGGACTTGTTTCAAAAATATTTGGTAATAATAAATTTAAAAAATGAATAAATACATCCTCAAGACCCATTCCAGTACAATTATTAGCCATATGTCTTACAACCGTAGCTGCAGTTTGTCTATGAATTTGATCTCTATCAGTTAATGCATCTTCAAGTAAAGGTGTAACTCCATAAATATAATCTCTAGTAATTGGACCAATATATTCAAACATAAATGTCATTGCTTTTAAAACACCATTTTGAACATTTTTATCTGGTGTTCTATATTCATTCATCATAACAGGAAGTACAGTAAATGGTTGACATGTCTCAGCGACAATTCCAATGGCAACAGCAGTACAAACACGAAGCTGACGTTCTTGAACTCTTAAATTATTTAAAAGAGTAGAGAGAACTTCTTGTGGTCCAATGGCTCTTGCAATAAGACCAAATGTACTATTTGCCGCTCTTCTAATAGATTTTTTAAATGATTTTAAAAGATCTAATAATTGGAAACTAATTCTCATCCATTCTTTTGGTGGTATAAACTCAGGCGCCCTATCAGCAATAATTCCAATTAAATCAATGACATTTTCTTGAACTTTTTCATGTCTATTTCTAAGAATTGGAGTTAGACTAGGTAAAAGTTCATCTACTGGAGGATTCATGGATGAAATTCCAATGGCAGAAATAATAACTTTAAGTGCATGCAAAATTGATCCTAAAACTTCTGGATATACTTCACCGAGAGATTCATATAATACTCGTGAAAGCTGGCTCATCATTTCATATTCATTACATACTTTAAGACAACCAGTTATATGAGTTATTAAATCAGCAGCCTGTTGTCGAATTTCTGCAGCTTCATTTTTCATTCTGTATAATATAATAGATACAACTTGTGGTAAATAAGGTTTCATACCAATATCTAAAGCAGAAACCATTCCACCAAAAGAATTCAATACAGAGTTTTTTACAGCAGAACTAGAATCTGGTGATGTCTTTTGCAATGCTACAAGCATACCATCCACTAATCTCTCTTCAGTACGATCTTGAAGATCTGCCATATTAACTCCTTTGAATACATGCCCAACTGTATCAACACTCATTTTTCTTAAAAATTCGGAGTCATCTTTAAGATATCCAATGATATTTTCAATAATTATTTCATAACCTAATCTATTAGATAAAATAACTGCACTATCCACAACCATTCGACTTATACGTATATCAAGAGCTGTTCTTCTATTCCAAAAATTATCAATAAATCCAGGAACAACATCTATTCTAAGAAACATTGGATCAACACCTTCAAGAGGTACAATCTGTTGAAGAACTTTTAAAACAGTTCTTTTCATTTCATCATCAGCAGATCTAAATTCTCTTAAAAGAATTCTAAAAACTTCATTGGCATAATATCCCGCATACTCTTGATCCATCAATGGAATAATATTACCAATACATTTTAAGTATGCAGCAAGAACACTACCACGATGACGCTGAATACCACCCCAAAGATCTTCTAAAATAGGTTCAAAAGATTCAATACCATATGGTGCACTAGATTCAGCTAATGCTCCTAAAGAAATAGCAGTGCTTTTTCTCACTTGAACATTATCATCTATTAAATTTTGTTGAATACAACCAACAAGTGAATTTAAATATGGTAAAACACCTCCACCTGCAATTACAGCAATATGCTGAATAATTCTTGAACCTACTTGTCTAGCAATCCATGATTTTTTTGAACCACATACTGCTTTTAAAAAAGGAATAAGTGTTTGAATTCCTAATGCATTTGCTGCAACAGCAAAAGTTCTTACTGTATTAGTTCTTACTACTTCATCAGGTGAATCAATATTTTTTCTTAAAGTTGAAATAGTATTAGCAAGACCAGCAGCTTTTACTAAATTAGAAATAATTTCTCTAGCTTCAAGTCTCATTATAGATTTTTCATTATTTAAAAGAGGTGATAAAACTTTTAAAATTTTTTCAGTAAATGGTTGAACTGAAGTACCTAATTTAAATAATATTCTACCTAAAACTTTAACAAGAACATGTCTTTCTCTATCATTTAATGATGGTTCCATTAATAATGGTAAAATTTGATTAAATAAAATTCTTGGACCAAAAGATTGACAATTATCAGTTAATTGACGAAGTGATACTTTTCTTACTTGTGGTGTTCCATTCTTTATCTTTAAAAGAAGTTTCATAACTTGTCTTTCTTTTACTTCATCAATAGTTAACACATCATGTTTTTCATCTTGTTTAAGTAATTTCCCAAAATATTTAGTATCTTCATCCTTAAAATATTGTAGATCCTTGATCCCAGGAACTGAAGTAACAATAGAATCTTGAAGAATTTTATTAGAAGCTGAACTAACCTCAGGAATCATATATCCAGAATTACCATCATCAATATCTTGATCATTAATAGCTGAAATTTCAAATCCTTCTGGAGGATCGAGGATTTCATACCCTTTTGGAAGAAGTATATCTAAAATCTTATTAGTAAGAGGTATCCCTTGAAAACTAGGCACATTCTTAACCCGTGATATAGCCTTGGCCTCCTTCTCCTTATCGTCTTCCTCTTCCCACTTCGACTTCATCACCGCGCCTGCTGAACCATTGCCAGTACTCTCCTGGACCCCCGCGGCACCCAGCTTGTCCTCAGCACTCGTGCTAGACTTCGTAAACTCAATCTTAGGCTTCTTGACGTCCCATCTCAGGCGCCTTTCCCTTGGCCGCTTCACACCGCTACTAGCTGCCAGAGCCATCATCGTCGCAGACCTTTGCCATCGCGCTGGAACAGTAAAAAAATTATGCTCAAGCAGCACACGTGACATATATGGCAGCGATGGCGAAGAGCTATCAGTACTATGCCCTGCAACTACGATAGGTGTGAACTGGTGCAGTCTACACCAGTTAACTACAGTAAATAACAAAATATGTAAACTATTATACATACATGCAACAGTATAAATATGACAAACAGTAACGATCCAATAACAACAATAACAAAGAAATGATGAAATAGATAAATAATTATTTAAAAAAATCAATATAAAAATAAGTTCAGAAAAAAAAAAAAAGTCATTATCATTATTATCATTATTATTGTAAAAAAATTTTTTGCAAACAAGAACGAAAACACTTTGGATTCGATTTTAGATTTTGAAGCTTCTTGAAGGGTAGTAATCTCGTTTTTAAATTGTTTCTAATACTGTAAATAGCTGATAGTGAGAATATGAATATTTAGTATCAATAGGAATTAGCTAGAATCTCACCCTTTTCAAAAAAAAAATGAATATAAACGAGGAATTATTACCTTGTCACTGTTAATCATGCGTATGTTACATCTATGATTTCACCGGCCTGTAGCAACTAAACAAAAAAATACAAAAAATGCTGCCGGGAACATCGACCTGTCTACCACCAGTCACCGGAATTGTTGCTACTGTTACCGTATCCACCACGGCTGCTAGAATATGAGTTGTAGCTACTGCCGCTGTTTCCTCCATAAGAGTTACCACCACTACTAGCACCACCACTACCAGCACCACTGCTAGCACCACCACTGCTATAACCACCGCCATAAGAACTACCTCCACCATTACCGTAACCCCATCCACCACTGCTACCACCACCGTTACTGTAGTTACTTTTTCTGAAATCTCTATTTCCACTTCTACCTCCTCCTCTTCTACCACTTCCACCACCTCTAGAGCTGACTTCTCTAACAACAGAAGTTAAAAAGTCTGGAACTTCTTGATTGGCTTCAGTTAAAAGTTCAACTAAATCCTTAGCAATATTCTTGTTACCTCTGTTAAAGAAAGCTGTTGAGTTACCAGTGTTACCAGCTCTACCAGTTCTACCAATTCTATGAACGTAATCAGAAATTTCTCCTGGTAAATCATAGTTGATAACATGTGTAACGTTTGGAATATCCAAACCTCTAGCAGCGACAGCAGTAGCAACCAATATTGGGGCTCTACCAGATCTGAAAGCTTCTAAAGCATGTTCTCTCTCATGTTGAGATCTATCACCATGAATAGCGGTAGCTGGGAAATCTTGAGAGTATAAATAATCTGACAAGTGATCAGCCATTCTCTTGGTCTCAACGAAAACCAAAGTAAGACCCTTATCAGAAGCTGATAAGATATCTAAAAGAACAGAGTTCTTATCATAATCCTCAACGTAAACAACAGATTGAGTAATGTTCTCTGAAGTAGAACCAACTCTACCAACAGAAAGGAAAATATAATCCTTTAAGAAATCTCTAGCTAACATTTGAATGTCACTTGGGAAGGTAGCACTGAACATAAGAGTTTGTCTATCTTCAACACCTGGCATACCAGAACCTTGGACAATCTTTCTGATTTGAGGTTCAAAACCCATATCCAACATTCTATCGGCTTCATCTAAAACTAAGTACTTAATGGCACCTAATGAGATTCTACCTCTTTCGATTAAATCATTTAATCTACCTGGGGTGGCAACTAACAAGTCACAACCTTTTTCAATGTTTCTGATTTGACTGTTGATATCGGAACCACCGTAAACGACACATGGTCTAACCCAGGAACGATAAGCAAATTTCTTAGCTTCTTCGAAAATTTGAGAAACTAATTCTCTGGTTGGGGCCATAACTAAGATAGTAGGGTATGCTTTACGATGGAATGAGTTCTCATTAACAGGAGCTTCAGCAGGTCCATTCTTGAAGGACTCTGATAAACATGGGAATAAGAAACCACCAGTCTTACCGGAACCAGTTTGGGCACAGGCCATTAAATCTCTCTTGGCAGCAATAATAGGAATAGAGTATTTTTGAACTGGAGTTGGTTTGGTGTATCTAGCCATTTTGACGTTTTCGAGTAAAACTGGATCCAAAGGTGGGGCAGTGAAAGCATCAATAGGATCTGGAACATCATTTCCACTAGCTTCAACTGGAATATCATCATAATTATCAAAGTTAATACCAGTAGATTGAAATTTTGGATCATCTGGAGCACCAAATAATTCTAATTCGGCCCTTTCATTACTTGGACCAGGAACATGTTTGCCATCAACCCATTTACCGGAGAATTTATTATCTTGGCCAAAGTCACGACGATTTCCATTTCCATTTCCACGGCCACGGCCATAGCCGCCTCCACCGCCTCCACGACGAAATCCAGAATTTCTGTAACCGCCACCATAGCTACCTCCGCTAGGAAGTGGCGCTGGTCCACTGGAACCGCCTCTTTTACGTTGATGTGGTGGAACATAAGAACCTCCCTTACGAGGAGTTGGAGCTCCTTCTTCGGAGCTCCCGTTGCTAATGTTCAATTTCTTCAAGTCATTTGAAAGATCAGACATAATTGTTTTATCACTTCGCTTTTGTGCAATATGTTTCGAGAAACAAGGGAAAAACTTCTACAAATCAAGAAAAAAAAAAAAAAAAAAATAGCGAAAAATTTTCAATGTGGTGTATAGTGCAGGGCTCTAAACGTATGCATAATTTTTGATGACGGGATAACCGGGTAAGAAGCTTAGAATATGAGGGACTACAATAGAATAAAGTAAATATAATGTATAACTAAGTCTATAAACGGTTTATATAATAATAAAAGCAATCTACTTACAATCTATTTGCAATCATTGTAAGTTCTTTTAGTCACAGGGTTAGGAATAACGCCATTCTCAACCAAAAGCTTGAAATCCCATTGATCAGAATCTCCCATTTTCCAGTTCCAGAAGAACCAACCATAACCTTTTTCAAAGGCATTAAATTCAGCTTGAACAAATCTACTGATTTGATTTTTGTCATTGTCAGACCATTGTGAAATTGATTTGGTGTAAATTGAGTTAGAGTCAGCATTCCAAGCAGCTGTCATTTCACCAACAAATTCCTTATACTGTAGGTTAGCAATTTGATTACCCCATTCACAAACTTGATTAATTTTATCACTGTATGCTAACTTTTTAAGATAATCATTATAAAGCATATACATATGAGTATCATAAATTAAGTTTGATTGAGAATTGAACCATTTACCACTCCAAGCACCTTGAGATACATAACCATCTTGAAGAACAATATTTTGAGTGACACCAATAGTATTTCTAGCTGAGTTAATAACATCAGTATAAAAATTAGTAAGATAATCTTGAGTTACACCACTATCACCTCCAACTAATGGTTCATTAATAACTTCAATACCCATAACGACATCTTGATAAGTTGTTCCACCATATTTAGCAAAAATATAATTTAATACTTCTTTAGTTTGAGCAATGTTATCATATCCTGTCCAATCATGAACATTTTTATGACCACTTGAGTCATAACCATTTTGACTTCCTGGTGCAGCATGTAAATCAATCAAGACTTTAAGTCCAGCGGTACGGGCCCATCCCAATGCTTTATCAAGATAAGCTGCTTGACTTCCTTGATAATATTTATCAGTAGGCATAAGTTTCCAAGCCCAATAACCAATAGGAATTCTAACAGAGTTTAATCCGTACAGTTTGATTTTAGTAAAATCATCTTGAGTAATCCAGGTCTTATAATGATCTTCTAAAAGTTTTCCAGCTTTTGAATAACCTAATGTTGAAACAAAATTAAATTCATCTTCTGGCATAGAACCACTTGGGAAATTCTTTTTAGAGTATAAATCAGTATTAATCCAAGGTTCAAGTAATAACCAACCTCCAAGATTAACACCACGAATTGGGTCTTTACCTTTAACATATGAATGATAATTTGAAGCAGCTCCCATATTTGAATCTTTAACAGATTGCCAGTTAAGTTGAGCATATGCCAGAGATGGAGCACCGTCGGCTCTTTTATCAAGAGCATCAACTCCTGGTGTTACTGGTGCAGCATGAGCTACAAACATCATTAATGATGCTATGATAAGTTTTATCATAATCATTTTTCAAAGTATAAGCGAATGTAATAAAGTTTGATTAAAAAAATAATAATAAAGAGTTTATAAATTAACGTGCAAACTGTCAAATATATATATTAAATTCTAAGCCTGTCATAATCTCTAGTAATTGGCACATATTACTTTATTACTGGGGTTTGGACACACTATAAGTTAAGCTAATTGATAAATACCTTGGAAACTACTATTTTACTTATTATTCTAATGTGATGATGCGGTTAATGCATGGGATTCAAGATCCCAACATGAAGGATAGATCGATATGCACGAAAAAGTTCCATTATCTTACAACAGAAATAAATCCATTATGCCTGCAGTCTTATCAGGAATAAAACTGGATCTCAGGGCAGTAATTATGCCTGTATGTCTTTATTTATTTTTATTTGTTAATTACTAATAAAATATTTATAATTTTTTTTTTCTTAATTGTGTAGTCGGTATAGAGTACTGGTATGTTTGATAGTAGTGTGGCCAATTATGTCAAGCTAAATTGTATAGTGTTCATTGGTATGCTAACAATACAAGCTACATTAGACCGTATACAGATCTATGGTACCACTAGTGTGTATCATAATAGTAGATAAACTATAAAAATACGGTAATAGGCTGAGACCTTAAAAGTATATTGTTGGTCAATAAGATACCGAATCTCAGTAATTTATGTCCCAAATGAAGAGAAACTAAGAGACATTATTATTGCCCTACCGATGTAATAGTAGTATGATAATTACGCTGCCTTGCATTAAACATACGCGCATTTAGCTGAGCGCCCTCTGGCATATTTTTCATAGAACAAAGGACGAAGAAGGGACAATACGGTCTGGAACATAACGTTGTTTAATAAATAAATAAATAATTAATAATTCTAGGAATACTATTGATTGTTTCAATCAAAGATACATAATATTGATTGATATTGGTAAGATTTTCTACTTTTGAGAAGGGGGTAGGCATCATCTTGTCACAATTCACTAGCCAATTCCATCTCAGTCAACAGACGCATAAGTGTAGAATAGTTTCATTTTTATACTGTTAATAGATATGAGTGATAATGTTTTGGAGAATTCATTTTCTTCAATAGCTAATAGGTCAGCTTTTTCAGAGATGAGTACTCATAGTCATCGTACAGCAAGAAAGAAACTTAGCAAGTTGGATTTTGGTGAATCTCCAGTAGTGGAACAGAAAGAGTTTGATCAACAACTTCAAAGAATTGATAATTCAAATATTTCTACTAATAATAATAATCAAAGTATAAGAGCTAGATCACTTGAAATTCTTTCATTTGAACAAGAACTTGCTAAATTATTAAATTCTTCAGCATCTCTAACTCCATCTCAGAAAAAAGCTTTTAATAATGTGATTTATTCTGTTTTTAATTTATTTCAAACTCCTATAAATGTTGGAGATTTAGGTTCTCGTTCTTTAATTGATGCTTGTTCTAATTCTGTGTTTAGACGTATTCAAGAAATGTTTTTTGCATTATCAACATTAGTTCAAGATATAGCTGAGGAGAAACCAATGGAAAATAAAGAGAATATGCGTGATATTACATCTGATAGTCCAAATATTATAGCTTCTCCATTTCTTGAATTAGAAAATGAAAGTTTAGATAAATTATCACCATTAAATAGACCTTATACTGCAAAACGTCGACCTTCTGCGTCAAGTTATGGTTCTCCACTACGTTCCAAGACTATCTCAAAATCAAGAATTTTAAATACTTCTCAAGATCCATTTAGTCATAGTCCAGTGGATAGTAATGACAGTATTTCTCGCGATTCATTTACCGTGAGAAAAGGTATGGGAACTCCTACCAAGGTCTCTTCTAGCTTTGCAGCACTATCAGATGAGGATGATGATAGTGAATTTTCTGATACCGAGTGTGTACCAAAACAGAGACGTGATAGTGGAAGTTTAGCAGCTCGTCTGACTTCTATGACAGGAGGTTTAAAATTTGGGAATGTTAATAATGTATCAAATACTATTGGTAATAATTTATCAAGAACAAGCAGTTTTAATAATTCATTAATGAATAATAGTAATGTTGGAAATCCTTCATTTGTTGGAGGAAGAATGTCAAGCTTTAGTAGTAGACATTCAAAGTTACCTAATGTGGATTCGAGTGTATTTAACTCTCAAAATAATCCAAGTAGTATGTCTGGAAGAAAAGGCCGGAGCTTTTATGGGAATAATGCGAATGTTAGTTCTAATTCATTTAAAGGTGAACAATATTTAATGGCAGGTAATAGTAGACAAAATTCTATGAGAAGTTATCTGTCTATGCATAATCCTAAAGATGTATCTTACATTGAAGGTTTTGATGAGAATCTTTCAACTTCAAAATATCCTTCAAATGATTATGATGATATTTTTATTGATATGGATCGGAACATTGAATATAGTAGTGCTCCAGGTTCATCATCATCAAATAATCAGAGCTATATTGATCAAATAACTCATCATAAGCAACAACTTAAAAAATTAGAGGCACTTGAAAAGTTAAAGCAAAGAGCTTCATCAAGAACTGGTATGTCTCGTTCTTTTAATGAAGATTCTCTGTATTCCAGACATGGTAGTATGTATCAAAGACCAAATTTTAATTCTTCAAATAATTCTCATTATGATGACCAAGAATCTCTGGCTCACAATATTTCAGTTGATCGTTCTAGGCCACAATCAATGATTGGATCAAGACTTGCACCATCAGCTAGATATTCTTACACTGAACAACCATTCATTGACGATGATTATCGTAATAAGAGAAATAGCATGCGGTTTTAATTAGAATAAAATCGCCAAATAAATAATTTTTTTAATATTTACAATTTAAATAAATCTACAGAGAATATCTTAATGAATATATTGTATGTACAAGCTTGTAAATTTACCAAATATCAAGCAGAATGGTGTAAGATTATAATTAAAAAATTGAACAATGCTTTATTAAGCCAGAAATTACTCAAGAACAACCTTAGCACCAACAGCTTCAAGTGATTTTTTAATTTTTTCAGCATCTTCTTTAGTAACATTCTCCTTTAAGACCTTTGGAGCAGCTTCCACAAACTTCTTAGATTCAACAAGTGATAAATCTAATAATCCCTTCACTTCTTTAATAATTTTAGCCTTAGTCTTAGCATCAAAACTTTCAAGTTTAATGTTAAAAATAGTCTTTTCTTGAACTTCTTCCTTTGGTTCGGCTGATTCTTCAGCGGCGGCAGCTGGAGCTGGAGCAGCTCCACCAACTGGGAAAGAAATATCTGGAATATCAAGCTTAGATTTAAGTTCCTTAATAAGAGAAGAAGTTTCAATAAGAGTTAATTTAGAAATCAGATCAACAATTTGACTAATTTTTGGATCAATTGGTGCAGCTTCTGATACTGTAGAATTGAGACGTATAGCTCTTGAAAATCTATTAATTATTGTTAGTATAATTAAGTTTATATTTATATTTAAATTAAAATTATTTAACATACCTTGGAGTAACCCGAAGGGCTCTAGTTGATACACGGGCAGCACTCAACATTATAAACAAGTATTAATAATTCAAAGTGTTGTTTTAATGCACTTATAATCAAGTCGTCGTCTCAGGCTTGATAATATTGTTGAAAAAAATTTCGAACCACCAATCATAGTTACCCGCGCCCAAACATGTCAGGATGTACGGTTTCGCGGTGCACGGATGTCCTGAGAAGGCGCTGAAAAATCAAAGTGTCAGTGTGATAGATGAAGGAAAGCCCTTTAATAAAGGTTAGCTAATAATAAGATATCATAATTATTTATCATTCATTCTTTCAATTCATAAAAACTTTAGAATATTAATTAAATTTATAATTCACCTAAATAGAGATTTACAATAATGACTTCATTTAAGTTTTGTTCACATTGGTAAGTACTTTGTTATTAATGGGTATATTTCTTCTCTCTTTCAATTTACTAATTAATTAATTAATAGCAATAATATGTTATATCCTAAAGAGGATAAAGAACAGAGTCGTTTATTATTTAGTTGTCGAAACTGTCATTACACAGAGCTTGCAGATGATCCTAAAGTATATAGACATGAGCTTAAAGCAGATATTGGTGAAACTGCTGGTGTAATTCAGGATATTGGTATGGATCCTACGCTACCAAGAACAGATAAAGAATGTCCTCATTGTCAAACACGTAATTGTGTTTTTTTTCAAAGTCAAATTCGTCGTAAAGATACCAGTATGGTTTTATTCTATGTGTGTCTTCATTGCGGAAGAACGTTTAAGAGTGTATAAAAAGGCATGTACTATATATAGCAATATAGCGGTAATATAACAGTAACAATAAGAGCAGCAGTAGCAGCAAAAACAAGAGTAGTAGTAGTAGTAGTAGTAGTAGTAGTAGTAGTAGTAGTAGTAGTAGTAGTAGTAGTAGTAGTAGTAGTAGATTAATTATAGAATGAAAATTTCACGGAAGATAAGTTAAATGCCAACATGTCTTACTTAGCCTTTCGTCTAACTGATCAAGTTTCATATATCCATATTTCAGATGACGGAAGGATCCTTAAGGATTGAAGGTCTAGCTTAGCATTATTTGATGGACTTTGGGATAAACTAAAGATTAATTAGTCTGGGATGTTGATTAGTGTAATTTTGTATTATCTTAAAAAAAAATAAAATAATAAAAAAAAAAAAAGAGTTTACTCTATAGTTACTTTAGTGTGTATCAAGAAGCAATTACGTATGCCCGACTGTAGTGTGCAGTTGTAAGTGTATCTGGGGAATTTTTAAAGACCCAGTCATATTTGTTTTTCCCCGAACCTTGTTATTATTCCTTAATACAGAAGTTGCCATTTGTACTTGAGAGATACCCCCGTGTATTAGTAGGACGAACAATTGAGATACAATTCTCGACTTAAGTCATTAAAAATATATTCATAGCAGTTTGGAGGTTTTATTTTATTTGATAATAATTGATTATTGATTATCTATTGGTTATTACTATTATTTACTTGTTTTGTTTTGTTTTTGCTGGGTGTCATATTCCCTTCAGTTGAGAATTTACAAATAAAGTCTATTGATACCTATTTATTCAGGTAAATTATCCTTATAGACAATTCTAATAGAACTAAGTTGGATATTTACTTGGCTATTAATAGTGGCACAAGACATTAGTTACAAATCTAGCGAAGAAAAAGGTTAATATTGCTCTCTTCTCAAATAGAAAATCTAATAGAAAATGAACCAACAAACGGAAAAGCCATATTTACAATCTGACCAGCTGATGGATCAGCCGCAGCAACAATTATCAGCTGCTCCTGCTATTGAGATTCCAAAGATTCCAACTTATCAGGAACTTCAAGCTCAAGCCAAACTTCGGCAACAGCAACAGCTTAGCGAATCCGCTACAACAATGTCATATTTACCAAAAAAGTCACTGGTTACAAAAGGTAAATATGCTTTAAAAGATTTTCAAATAATGAGAACCTTAGGTACTGGATCTTTTGGTAGAGTTCATCTTGTACGGTCAATTCATAATGGTCGATATTACGCTATTAAAGTATTAAAAAAGGCTCAAGTTGTGAAAATGAAACAAGTAGAACATACAAATGATGAACGTAAAATGCTTAAATTGATTGATCATCCTTTTGTTATTAGAATGTGGGGTACTTTCCAAGATGCTCGTAATTTATTCTTAGTTATGGATTATGTTGAAGGTGGTGAACTTTTTTCATTACTTCGGAAATCTAAGAGATTCCCAAATCCTGTTGCAAAATTTTATTCTGCTGAAGTTTTATTAGCATTGGATTATCTTCATTCTCATAATATTATATATCGTGATCTTAAACCTGAAAATATCTTAATTGACCGTTATGGACATATCAAAATTACTGATTTTGGATTTGCAAAAGAAGTTCCATTTTATACATGGACATTATGTGGTACCCCTGATTATATTGCTCCTGAAGTTATTACAGCTAAACCATATAACAAGTCTGTCGATTGGTGGTCTTTAGGAATTCTTATCTTTGAAATGTTAACAGGATATACTCCATTTTATGATAAACAACCGATTAAGACTTATGAAAAAATCCTCCAATCAAAGGTTCATTATCCTCCATTTCTTGAACCAGCAGCAGTAGACCTTCTTGTTAATTTGATAACTCCAGATTTGACCAGAAGACTTGGAAATTTACAAAATGGTGCCCAAGATATAAAAAATCATGCTTGGTATTCTGAAGTTATCTGGGATAAGTTATACGCAAAAGATATAGCAACTCCATATGAGCCACCTGTAACAGCTGGAGTTGGTGATTCAAGTTTGTTTGATTATTATCCAGAAGGTGAATTAGATTATGGGGCAACTGGTGACGATCCTTACGAACAATACTTTCTTGACTTTTAAATTTTCCTACTATATATACATATATATTTGTGCCATGATACAACCAAAGTTATAATCTGTATTTGAACTTAGTCTAACCAGACTTGTATTTGTTACGCTTCTCTGCTGCATAGTTCCAACTCTTACCAATACCAGCGGTCAACAATCCTTTAAGAGATTGGACAACACTAGAGCGGAAAACAGTATCAGATAAAGAGCGAACTATAGCACGGTGCAAAATATCTGGATTTTGAGCCATTTCAAGAGATAAGCTGTCAGGTTGGAATTTTCCGTCATCTTGGGATTTAGTTAGGTTTGCAATGGCTTCAGTAGTAATAGAGCTCATTGGACGTTGAGAGAATGAAGTTGATGTTTGGAAGATGTCTTGGAAATTTGGACGATTTGTACCATCAAGGACTTGACGAGAGGCTAAGGAAAGGTCCAGACTAGCTTTGGAAGTGGAACCAGCAAGGGAAAGATAGTTTTTATAAACTTTAGTTTTAAGACTAAATGGCAAATTCTCAATAATGAAGGCAGAATGAATAGGAGTATCATTAATTTGGAACAGATCACTCTTAGAGTCTCCAAAAGTGATAAATTCATCATTTTTGAATATCTCAATAAGAGGAGCATAAAGCTGGGAAAATTCAGCAGTTTGTGCTTCAACAATATTACGAACTTTATTAGGGTTTTCACCACCAATTCTAGTTCTAATATCACCCATGTAACTTAATCCTGCAACAGTTTCAAAGAGTTGAGATACAGTAAATGCCTTATTAGTATTATCTTTCTTTGTTGAGAGAAGAAGTAATGAAATACCAACTGCATTACGAAGATTCTCTTGGTTAATAAATCTCATTCTAGGATCATCTCTGAGTATTTTAACAGGTTTATGAAGACGGCCAGCCATATAAATATTATCCCAATTTAATAAATCATTGATACATTTTTCCATAGAAATCACTCCATATTTTACCATAGTGCCATTCATATTCACATATGGATTAAAATATACACCTGGACCGAAATCTTGAACTTTTGTAATAAAATCTGATCCAAAACTAGTAAGGAAAGAGTAATGATCTCTATGACGATTCAAATTTAAAGAATGGAAATGATCAGGGAAAGTAGTAGCCATAATTAAATCTGTTTGACGAGGTCCATCATTATTTTGTTGTTTAAAGACACTTGATCCATAAGCAAAACAATATTTAATTGGAACATTACGAAACTCATCTAATATCTTTTTAAGTTGAGTCCCAGTTTCTGGAGATTTAAGTTCAATATTTTGATTCACTCCAAAATTAAGAGGTAAGTGATTAAAATTACGAAACTCTTGAAATTTACCATCTTTCTTATTATCAATTAAAAACTTTTTTAATTTTTCAGAAGAATCTAACGGAGCAATTTTTGATGATAAATAAGTAGATTCAACAGAATCTACAGAAATTTTCTTATACTTCTTGTAAGCTTTTTCTAATAAAGTTAAATCTAATTCATCCTTTTCAAAATCATTTGATTTAACTTTTCTAACTTTACCACTATCAAAAGATTCATTATGCTTTTTATCCTTATGACTAGCTAATATCTGCTCAGTCTGTTTCTCATAAAGCTTAAAGGAACCAGCAAAACGGTTTGACGTAAAGACCGAAAAAGTCCTTGACTGTAATCTGCTATTAATCATGTTATAATTACTAAAATATTGATATGGTTTGTTAATATTAACTTAATTGAGCTCTTATAGTTAATAAGTATATGTGGCAAATAATAGTTTGAATTTCACAGGAAAATGTTAAAGTGATGAGATGACCCGCTTCGGCTGATTTCCCCAGTGTGGCTAAACTCCAGTTTTATATTCTCCAAACCCGCATCTTTAATCGGAAATTGAAAAAAAGTCTAGAATGCACCGTGCTCGTAATTTTTAAGACAAGTTACTGGTCAAGTCTAGCGGTTAGTTACGATGAGTAGTGAAGGGATGCAATAGCTGTTAGTTTATACATGTCTATAATAGGAAGAGCTACAATTGTGTACAATAACAAGTTAAAACCGAATTAGGTTAGGTGTCCCATATAGTATTTGTGTCAACTTTTTTAAATTCTTGCTTTTGAAGGGTATAAAATGCTTTTCCGTATTGAGCTAACCATTGTGGGTCAACTTCTGTAACATAACTCATATATTCTTTAGTAGTTAAAATTAATTCATGATAAATAACATATTTAGGAAGATCTCCTAATCCATAAAGTGCACTAGTTGGATGTAAATGTAATTCTAAACCTGTTTTAAGATTAGTATATTTACCAAAACCTTTGAGTTTTGCAGCTTGATGAAAATATCCTGAACATACACATTTTCTAATATTATCCCAATCTGTACCAACAGATTTAATTGGTAATCTTTGTTGTTCCATTATTATATGTATTTGATTTCTTATGTCTTTAGCTCTTCTTAATGATTTTGAATGTAAAAAATGTTTAATACACCATTGAGATGAATAATTATTGGCTTTCCATTGACCATAAACATTTAAAAGTGTTAAATGATCAGATTCTGGTACAAAGAATTTCTCTCTTGTAGCATCAGATTCCTCTTGTCTTTCTTTTGGTCTATAAAATACATTAGGAACTGAAAGCATTGAAACTATAGTTATAATTTCTTGTGAACATCCTAATTCGACACTATCAATAAGAAGTTTTGATAATGAAGGATCCATTGGAAATTTAACCATTTTTGATCCAAGTGTTGTTAAATTTCCAAAATTATCTAATGCTCCCATACTCCATAATTCATATAATGAACTCGTAATTGTAGTCAGTGGTGGAGAATCTAAAAATGGGAATTTTTTTAAATCATTTACTTTTAATGATTTTAATAATAAAAGAGTATTAGCTAAATTTGCTCTTTGTATTTCAGGTATTGTCTCAGTATACATCTCAGTTTTAGCTGCACTTTCAGTATAGAGTCTATAAGCTACACCAGGACCTGTTCTTCCAGCTCTACCTGATCGTTGAGTAGCATTAGCTAATGATATTGGTGCTACTTGTAAAGCATCCATTCCCATTTTACTATTAAATATCTTTATTTTAGAATATCCAGCATCCACAACATATTTTATATTATCAATTGTTAAAGATGTCTCTGCAATATTTGTTGCAATAACAAATTTTCGAACACCTTTCATAGCTCTATCAAATACTTTTGCCTGTAAATCAGCAGGCATTTGAGAATAAACTGGTAATATTTGATATGGAGGAATCTTTCCTACTCCGTCTCTATCATCCTCCTTTCCCTTTAACTCCTTTAATCGTTCATCAAGTATTTCACAGCACGTATCAATGTCAACCTTACCTGTCAAGAAGACAAGTACATCCCCAGATTCTTTGGTTAAATGAATTGTCAAACATGTTTTAACACTGTTATCTATGTAGTCTTCTGGTGTAGTACGAGAGTAGAATATCTCCACGTCAAAAGTTCTCCCTGGAATAGTGAACTGTGGTGCTCCTCCGTAAAACATGGAAAACTTATCAGCATTCATAGTGGCAGAGGTTATAATGATCTTTAAGTCCATTCTTCTTGATAATATTCCTTTGAAAAGCCCGAGTAAAAGATCGGTATTTAACGTTCTCTCATGTGCTTCATCGATAATAATACAACTATATTTACTGAGATTAGGATCTGTCAAAGTCTCTTTCAACAAAATACCATCCGTCATATATCTTATAACAGTTTGATCACTGGTATAGTCTTCAAATCTAATGGAAAATCCAACTTTAGTTCCTAGTTCGCATTCCATCTCTTCACTAACTCTTTTGGCAACAGACATAGCCGCAACTCTTCTTGGTTGTGTACATCCAATCATTCCATCTCTACCATATCCATGTTCATATAAATATTGCGTTAATTGAGTTGTCTTTCCTGAACCTGTCTCACCAATAACCACAACTAATTGATTTTCATCAATAACTTGAAGAATCTTATCTCTAACTGTAAATGCTGGAAGAAATCGTCTTTGTTCTTTTAATGATAACTTTCTTGAAAAATCACTACTCTCACTATTATCAAGATCAACTTCCTTTTTAAGACTATCTGTAAATCGACTATTATTATTCATACCCAGATCATCTTCATCTTCGCCATTATCATCTAACTCTGTTGCCCCAATAACATTCCCAATAGTAAAACCAACTAAACTAGTAGCTTCCTTAGCTTGCTTTTTCTTCTCTTTAGAATGTAATCTTTCTCTAACTAAATTACTTCCCTTTTTAGCAAATATTGCCATATCACTTTCTGGATCTCTAAATGGTGATACTGGATTGGTATATGCATTAATATGAATTGTCTCATTAGCTAAAAACTCAGGAGTGTTATAATGAACAAGAATATCAGTAAAATGATCATCCAGATTATAATTAAATTCTAAGTCAATATGTTTACGTCTCATCGTACCTGATGTTAACATTTGGTTTTGCTCCCAAAGCTCATTCGCTTCCATTCTTGATCGCTTCTCAGAGGAAATTCGCTTCAAAACATTCAGCTGTAAACGTTTCTCCTTTTCTTCATCATAAACATCATTTTCTGCCCCAAATGTATTGTGTGATTCATCACCAAAAGTATGTCCTAAATCATCTCCAGCGTACCAATCTCTATCCTGCTCAACATCGTCTTCATCTTTACTGTAGTATTTTTCACCTGCTCCAATCTCATTATCATCATTATCTTGCTCTAGTTGCTTCCGTTCATTCTCCGCTAGTTCATGTAATTTACTATTTGACGTCATCGTTTTCTTCTTCTTTACCTGATCTGTCTGCTTCCTGCTAATTCCCACACCAGAAGCCTCGCGCTTCAACTCTTGGTCGTCCTCATCTAAAAAATCTAACCTCACCACTTTGTTCTGCCTCTTACCCTTCGTACCACCTCGCACAGCCCCACTGGCACCCTTCTTCTTCTTCCTAAACTTGAGCTTCGGAACCGCTGCCAAACCTTCGTCGCTGTCGCTCATCGTCTGTGCATGCTCGCGCCTCATCCTCATCTTACAACTTATTCAATCACCGGTTATGTGCCCCGTAGCAGACACCGGGCCGCCAGTTCGGCGCGGGGAGCGCGCTATATAGGCATAGTAAGTCTCGCTACGGGTCATACTTGGTTCAGGTACGTGTTTCGCCACTTAAATTGAATATGTTTCGCCGTGGCAGTGTGTATGTGCGAGATACAGTGTGTGCAGTCTCTCTGGCGGTGAGCGCAGGGTAAGCTTGTTGGTGATAGTGCGAGAAGCGTTCTGTCGGCGGAAAAAAAAAATTCCAGTCTTTACTCAACTGTGAGCGCAGCTAATTCAACGAATAAAGGATGAACAGAGTTGCTATACTGATACAGAAACGTGGATTAGCCACAAGCGAGCTTCCTCGTCTTATTGTTAAGAACAAATATAAATCTAAGGGTTCAGCTTATAGATTTAAACCACAAGCTGTTGAACCTGGTGTTTATTACCAACCTGCTCCATCTATTAGATCACCATTACAAAAGACTCCAAATGCTTTTTTACCTAATAATGATCCAAGAAAACAATCAGAATCAGAATTTACTATTGATAATATTTCAAATATGCCACCATTGACAAATCCTAAAGAAAAACTGTATCATTTAACTGCTGAACAAGTTGAAGAGATTAGACAGCTAAGACAATCAGACCCATATAAGTATACTAGAAAAGTTTTATCTAAACAATTTGAATGTTCTGAACATTTTATTAGTATGGTAGTTGATTGTCCAGAAGCTAGACTTGAAGATATGTCAAATAGATTGGAGACAATTAAATCTATGTGGTCTTCTAGAAAGAGAGAAGCTAGATTAGATAGAGAGAAGAGAAAGCAAAGTTGGTTCAGAAATGAATAAGTATTAAAAAATAATAAAAAAGCACTTTGGTAAATGCTGCTGCATCTGTATATATGAGATTTTATTTTCCTCTGTCGTGAATATTCACAACTATTACATAAATTATTTATCGACATATTTACTGTTGAAGATACAATGTAGATTAAGTAGTACATAAATACATTTGATAACGTTAATTATCTATTTGTTTTTGTTTTTTTTTTCTTTATTTGCTTTTCATAAAAGTCAATATTTAAACTCTTAAATCCAACAGTGGTCTTTTAACTGATCTCTTCTTTTTACCCTTAGATAAACTAGTAGCAAATTGATTAGCATCCTTTAAATCTCTTCCAAAGTTATCCAAATCTTTAACTTTGTAAATTCTAACAATCCAGTTTTCACTAGTAAATGCCTCTTCAAGGACATCTAATTTAGGAGAACTGGCAGAAGAAAGTTTTTGGTTTCTTACTCTGTCAGTAGCTTCATGACCACCAAATAATTCAACAAAATTATAATATGACATTTTGTACATTAATGAATCTTTCATGGTTTGAGTAGCATGATCATCAATTCTGTACTCACCTCTTGGAGTAAAGAAATTCTTTTCCTTTACTTCATCAGGCCAGATACCCTCAGCAATTCGTACCATCCACAAGTACTTATTGATATCATCACCAGAGTAGCCTAACAACCCACCAAAAATGATTAACACATAATCAACATCGTGCTTCTTCAATATTTTGTAAGAAACGTCTTCTGGTGAGCACATAGCCTTACCGACTGTGGCAATATGTGTGTTGTTCCAGGTGTTGTTGTCAACTAATGTGGTTCTGTCGGCCATTCCTCCGATCTGGTAACCATAATCCCACCAGGCCATGACTTTAGCATCTTCTGGGGTGTTCATTCTCAACCAGTAGTAAGCTTCCCGGTAATCATCAATCAAGTGTTGGGAACCGTCTGGATTTCTGGAGGCCAACACAACAGATGGAGAACTGTAAGCACTAGAGGTCACCCAGGTACAATGGTAGACGAAGAGATATAAGTAGAAGCAAAATGGTCCAACAACTGACAATTTTGAGAAAGCATTGAGGATTTTAGTCTTTGAGGCAGATGGTGATTTATCATTCTTTAATAAATCACGAACGTCCAAATAAATGTCAAATAATTTAGAAAGAGCAATAGCAGCACTAACACAAATAATTGGAGTTAATGTTAACATTAAACGAACCATAACACCAGCAAAATATGAACATAAAACAGAGTATACAATAACAAATATATGTTCATTCTTCAAATCTTGGAATAATAAGTAAACACCCACTGGGAATAACCAAATCAAGAATTGATTATCAAAGAAAAATGCAGGCCAAGCAGTAGGTTGATGCTCAGAGACAGATGCAATAATTGGAATATGAATCTTGGCATAATTAGTATCCCATAAAGAATAAAATCTACCAGTCCAAGGAGCAATATAACCAGCATAAGTTAAACCAATAAGACCAAATAATCCAACACCAGATACTAAAAGAACAGAAGCAATTAAAAATGCTTTAAATTGTTTAGAAGGAATTTGAGATTTAACATAATCACCAAATGCAACTAATTGTAATAAACCAAAAACTCCTAAAGCACTCATATGATCATTAGATCTAATTGGTAAAAATCCAACAAAAGGAATTTGCATTGAAGCAATTGTACCTAAAGCATACCAAGTTGTATAAGCAGTATATAATTTATGATTATATCTTCCCATAAGAAGTAAAACAAATACATGTAATGGGATTAAATTTGTAATAAACACATAACCACCCCAAGCACTAACCATATAAAAATATGAGATTGCGGCAATTGCTGCATAAAAAACAGAACCTGTCTTTTGGGATTTAATCCAATAATAGAATGTAGCCATTAATAGAGTAATAGCAATTGCTTCATTATCATAAGATCCAGCAACAGATCTCGAAATATAACCTGGTGCTATACCAATAAAAGCGGCAGCTAATAAACCAGCAGCAGAATCTTTCATTTCAGCTGTTAAACAATAAGTAAAATATGCTGTTAATCCACTAAATGCAGGAGCTAATAATACACAAATATTTCTAATATCAATTGGTAAAAGAAATATTTCTCTTAATGTATGCCAAATAACACCAGAAGTAACCATTAAACCAGGATATAAAGTACCACCAGTAACTCTACCTAATGGATACCAAGTTCTATCATCAAACCAATTTAAAAATTCATAAAATGAATTACCCACTAAATATTTAGTAGCTCTAAAGTTAAACCAAGGATCGAATTCATGAATGATAGACTCAAATCGTATAACAGAGAATAATCTTGAAGAAATACCAGCAGCGGCTATACTGGTAAAAATTAAAATCTTTAAAAGGAATTTAGCATTCTGCAAAGCAGATATCTTAAAATATGACAGCTTTTCAGACATGGTTAATTACCAGTTAACAAAAGTCTGTAGCACTACAAGCGCGCAAAGTGATTTTTCATATGGCAACACTTGTCAGAAACTCGGTCACGTGCGTGTAAGCCTCGTTGAGGGCTGGGTCGGTTGACGGGGTGAGTGGAGGCCGCGAGGCGCAAATTGGGTGAAAAGTGTGCTGGGGGTGCTGGGGGGTCTGGGAGTGTTGAGGAGGTGCGGGTTTGGCGGTGATTGCGGCGAGCTGGGGGTGTGGCTTGCAGGGTGCCAGGAGCGCAAGTGGAAGGCTGGGAGGGTGCGACGGCCGGGAGCTTGGGTACGGCGTATTGGAGAGCGGAGTGGTTATTCTGGGTACTGTAGCAGGCAGGAACCGTAGAGTCTGGTGTATTTTTCGCGGTAAAGCTGCGTCGTTCTGGGATGTATGTCTAAAAGAGGCATCGGAGTGACAGGACGAGTGCATGGAATGTAGAAAAGCAGTAGCAGCAGTAAAAAAGGTTCCTTGGTGTGCTAGAGACAGCTATATGCCTATATGTGGTATCGTCACGCGGTTTTGTCGCCACGGGGCAGACTTTGTCCACGCTGTGCTGCTGCCGGGGCAGGCACTGCTGGGGTAGGCACTGCTGGACCAGACAGTCTCTGCACCGCCATTCCCAGATTTTGCAAAGGCGCGCACCGAACTAGACAAAATGTCAGCCATTACAATAGCGCAGGAGTCGGAATGGCGCCCAGCAGACGGCTGCGGCTGTCGCACCGCCCTTTGGACGCTGCGCCCGACACTCACGCACGCCCAGCAGCCGCATTTACAGCTGTAAACACAGGGGAGCGCTGCCAGTGCAGTACCAGACACACCGAGCCCGCAAAAATGGCCCATTCTGCACAGCCGGCGCCAGTACCCCAGCAGCCGGCGGCCCGGCCGCGGCCCATCATGTCCAGCCTCCAGCAGCTGCGCCAGCGCCCGCAACCAGGAATCTTGATGGAAAACTCGGTGCCACCAGGATCCCACAGGCTCTGAATATCTCTTGCGAACTGTACAGTTAGTTATATTATTTAAAAGTATAATGTCAACTGTAACTAGAGCGGTTAAATCTGTTCCATCCAAGGCAACTGTTCTTGATTTATATCACAACATGTTAAAGACTTCAGCTACATTTGATAATTATAATTTTCGGGAATATTTTTTAAGAAAGACAAAAGATGAATTTCGTAAGAGTCAGGAATTAAAAGGTGATCAAGAAATAATTGATGCTTACAATAAAGCTTTAAGCCAGTTTGCCGTTTTAAAAAGACAAGCTTCTATATCTCAAATGTACCATTTTGAAAAATCTGTCGTTGAGAATGATAAAGCTCAGCATGCTGCTGCTGCTGCTAAAGAGTAATTCTTAAATATTTACCTATAATCACAGTTTATTTCTAAATATTTCTTTTTAATATAATGAATTGATGAGATTCTGTAAAGAGAATAATATCCAATTCATATATTTTAGCACTACTACTACTACTGCTTGTTCCATTTTTTATCATGACTAATACGCTACCGCTCAGGTTCAAAATATTTAGACTATTATATATATAAATACGACTAATGATTTGTTAATATTTAGTAGATTGAGCCATATATGGCTGAGTGCCATAGCTACTAGCCCGACTCTATATGGACCCCCAGACGTACTAACCGCACCGCAGCGCGATCAACGAGGAATCAGGTTTCCGGGTAAAATACACACCGGGTGTTATAAAGATTTATATCCAATCAGAGGCCACGCATTCGGGAAATCCAAAGGCACATAACCCTGTGGATTTTTCCACTCTTTTTCAAATGTACCACTGACCTATAAAATTTGTCCCCTTCTTTCTTCTCATTACAACTTGTTTTGTATAGACAAAGATTCTTTACAAGTCTTTATATTTCAAACAAGATGATCTCTAGACAAGTTTTGAAGTCTGCTTCCAGATTTGCTGTTGCTAACACTTCTCGTGTTGCTTTAGCTAAAGTTGTATGTGAATTTTCAACGTTCTATCTCAATAAGATGAATTTATAAAAAAAGATGGTGATATTCTATTGAAAGTTATTAGTTTATTCAATAATAAGATAATAATTGAGTTTACTAGTTAAAGGTAAATAGCTCAATCATTGACTAATAATATGTTATGATTAGAGTTTGACTCTCTTAACATGAAGGGAATTGATTTAAATCAAATTGCTATTTATTTTTACAATTATTTTAATTGAATTGATCACATTGATTTATTTATTCATCTTTAACAGATTTTTAAATTATATTAATTATGGTACTAACTAGTTTTATAGGCCCGTCCAGCCATGATGGTTGCTGGTCGCCGTTTTGCTTCTGCTAAGGCTCAACCAACCGAAGTCTCTTCTATCTTAGAGGAGAGAATCAGAGGTGTCTCTGGTGAATCTAACTTAAACGAAACCGGTAGAGTTTTATCTGTTGGGTAAGTATAATTATAATGTTAAAGATATACCTGTTAGATTTCAATGGGGGTGAAAATTTCTTCCGCCTGCAGGACGGACCAATAATATTCGTGCATTTTTTCAACCCGACATTTTCTATACACAGTATATATATAAGAAGTTCATTTAAAGAAGAATACTAACAAATATAGTGATGGTATTGCCCGTGTTTTCGGTTTAAACAACTGTCAAGCTGAAGAATTAGTTGAATTCTCTTCTGGTGTTAAGGGTATGGCTCTTAACTTGGAACCAGGTCAAGTTGGTATTGTGTTGTTCGGTTCTGACAGATTGGTTAAGGAAGGTGAAACCGTTAAGAGAACTGGTAAGATTGTTGATGTCGGTGTCGGTCCAACTTTATTAGGAAGAGTTGTTGATGCTTTAGGTAACCCAATCGATGGTAAAGGACCAATTGAAGCTGCTAAGACTTCAAGAGCTCAATTAAAGGCTCCAGGTATTTTACCAAGAACTTCTGTCTCTGAACCAATGCAAACTGGTTTAAAGGCTGTTGATGCTTTAGTCCCAATTGGAAGAGGTCAGAGAGAATTGATTATTGGTGATCGTCAAACTGGTAAGACCACTGTCGCTTTAGACTCTATTTTAAACCAAAAGAGATGGAACGATGGTAGTGATGAATCCAAGAAATTGTACTGTGTGTACGTTGCTGTTGGTCAAAAGAGATCTACTGTCGCTCAATTTGTTCAAACTTTAGAACAACACGATGCTCTTAAATACTCCATTATTGTTGCTGCCACTGCTTCTGAGGCCGCTCCATTGCAATACTTGGCTCCTTTCACTGGTTGTGCTATTGGTGAATGGTTCAGAGACAATGGTAAACACGCTTTAATTATCTACGATGATTTATCTAAACAAGCTGTTGCTTACCGTCAATTATCTTTGTTATTAAGACGTCCACCAGGAAGAGAAGCTTACCCAGGTGATGTTTTCTACTTGCACTCTAGATTATTAGAGAGAGCTGCTAAGATGTCTGACAAATTAGGTGGTGGTTCTTTAACTGCTTTACCAGTCATTGAGACTCAAGGTGGTGATGTTTCCGCTTATATTCCAACTAACGTTATTTCCATTACTGATGGTCAAATTTTCTTGGAAGCTGAATTATTCTACAAGGGTATTAGACCAGCTATTAATGTCGGTTTATCCGTTTCCCGTGTCGGTTCCGCCGCTCAAGTTAAGGCTATGAAGCAAGTCGCCGGTTCTTTGAAACTTTTCTTGGCCCAATACAGAGAAGTCGCCGCTTTCTCTCAATTCGGTTCTGATTTAGATGCTTCTACTAAGCAAACTTTATCCAGAGGTGAAAGATTAACTCAATTGTTAAAACAAAAGCAAAATGCTCCATTAGCTTCTGAAGAACAAGTTCCATTGATTTACGCTGGTGTCAACGGTTACTTAGATAACGTTGCTGTTAACAAGATTGGTCAATTTGAAGCTGACTTCTTGGCTCACTTGAAGTCTTCTCACTCCGAAATTTTGGATGCTATTAAGACTGAAGGTAAATTGTCTGATGAATTATTAGGCAAATTGAAGTCCGCTACTGAGTCCTTTGTCAGCACTTACTAAACAATTTAATTTGTTTTTGTAGGTTTTTAAAAAAAACTCAAATCCAAAAATACTAAGGTATATTATTTTAGTGTTGATTGGTAGAACTTGGGTAGATTTTTTTTGCTTTTAGCTAGTCCTGTCATTTCATCACTTAAAATTTTGTTTATATCTTAGTGTAGCGAGATCATCATATTAATATTAAGCAACAAAAAATATATATCAAAACAAACTGTAGTAGTACACTGTCATCCTGTCCTACAGGAACCACCGCCTCGCTTAGTGCGAAAAACTAAACGTTTCAGATCTGAAACGTTTAGTTTACCATTTACGTTAACGTAAATGGTAAACCTATTACATCACGTGCCACAGTTTACGCCAGATCATCTTTTAGGGGAGCAGGCGGGACGGGACAGGCATTTGCGCGAAGGCTAAGAACTAGCGGTAAGAGTAGCATAGAGTTTAGGCGATACTACACCGGATTCCAACAAGCTGTATACAGTGAGATATATAGGAATAGTTTAACGTGACTAATTTGAGGTCAGGTGTTATTATTTATTTATCTGAAGTGGGCTTTTAACTGGCATTGCCTCTATACAGACTAATAGTTGAAGCCAGAGTGTATATAAGGTATTTTAAAAAAGGAGTATAATAAGGTTTTTTTTCTTTTTAAATAAGCTGAGCAGTTGTTTTATAAATAATAATAACAACAATAATGAATAATAATAGTGAAAACAACGATTCACTTCAGATTGGGGAGTCTCTTGACCCGGCTGCCAGCGGTAGTCTTTTCCCAATAGTTTCTAACTCTACAATTTCAGTAGTGACGTCTCTGAAAGTGGACTCGCCTAGTAAGGGAGGATTACCTGACGTGCCTGATAAGAATGGCATTAATAATGGTTCGTCTGCTCCGTTACCAAGTCCAAATAAAGAGTTCCCAAAAGCGTCAATAGAACTTTTAGAAGAGGAAAAGATAAAGACAGTTTTAAATTCTGATGTCTCACTTGATGCTTTATTAAAAAGATTAAAAGAAAGTATAGGTAATTGTGAAGAATTTGCTAAATTTATTAAAAAAAAATCTGCATTTCAAGAAGATTATGATTATCAAGTTAGAAAATTAGCTAGAAATACAAATGATTTTATTAAAAATAATGCTGATCATTTAAGACAAGATTCATTTACAAGAAATTTTGAACAAATTGTTAGTTTTGATGATAAATTATATAATGTTGGATCTGCTTATGTTGCAGCTTTACTGACAATGTCTGATGAATTATTTCAATTATCAGCTACAATGCAACGTCAAAGGAGAACAATGAAAGATGATGGAAAAAGACGTGAGAAAGAAGTTGCTGATGCTATAAATGCAGCTGAAAAAGCTAAACATAAATATGAAAATTTTTGTACTGAATTAGATAAAGTTAGACATTATGAACCTACAAGAAAATTTACTTTAAAGAATAAAACTACAAGTCAACAAGAAGAAGAATTAAAGGCTAAAATTGAAATTGCTGATAAAGATTATGCAATGAAAGTTACTGAATGTAAAAGACTTAAAGAAGATTTATTAAATATTCATAGACCAGCAACTTCAAAAACTCTTAAAGATTTAATTTTAGAGATTGATTTAGCAATGTGTGTTCAACTTCAAAAATATGCTACTTGGTGTGAAAATTTACTTATGAATTCAGGAGTTCTTATTTCACCTTTAAGAACAGATGGACGTCAAGTATCAATGAAAACTATGGCTGCATCAATTGATAATGAAAAAGATTTGTATGATTATTTACTGAAATATTCAAGTCAAAGACCTGCTAAAAGTTTACAACCTGTTGATTATAAAGTTCATTCTGTTTTATCTAATACTCAAGCTAATTATAATCAAGGATCTATGACTACAAGTACCAGTACTGGTTCATTTACAAATAATATCAAACGTTCAAGCTCAATTTTAATGAAGAAAAATAAAACTAGTACTTCGCCTGTTCTTACTGGCGCTTCATTGAATAAACTTCAGGAGGATTCAAATACGAAAAACAACAGATACAGTTATATTAATACAAGCACCAGCAATGGGGGAACATCTCACCAGTCTTTAGATCCATTTTATAGCAATAATAGTGGTGCAGGTAATACTACAACAGGCAGTAACAATAATGGCTTAAGTCCATCAACAGCTTTATTTCAACATGAAAATAGATCACAAACTGCGTTACCTACCAACCAGGAATTATCTAACATTAAAGTTGTCAATGGTAATGCTCCAAAGATGTTTGGTCGTCCAATTGAGGAATTATGCTTATTTGAGAACCAATCTGTGCCACTAATAGTTAAAACATGTATTAATATAATTGATAATTATGGTCTTGAATTGGAAGGTATTTACAGAACTTCAGGTAATAATACAAAAATTCATCAGTTGATTGATGCTCTCAATAAAGATCGATCAATGATTGATAGATTAATTACCAACCCTGATAACATTATAGATAGTGATATGTATTGTATTGCTTCTTTACTTAAATCATACTTTTCTCAATTACCAGTGGCATTGCTTACAGATGAATTATATCCACGATTTGTATCTGCGGTTAAACTTCCAGATTCAGCCCTTCGTAAAAAGAGATTTCATGAAGTGGTTTATGAACTTCCTGATGCTAATTATTTTACATTGCGGGCTATAATATTCCATTTATGTCGTGTTGTATCTAAGCAAGAGATAAATAGAATGTCTGCTAGAAATTTGGGTATTATTTGGGGTCCAAATTTGTTACCGCAGGCTCATTTAAAACCAGAAGATATGAGTTACCAAGGTCTTATTGTGGAGAATTTGATGTATGTTGCAACTGATATTTTCGAATCAGAAGCGGATGATTGAGTGAATAATGAATGATAAATAACTGGGGAATAATCTTTTTTATTTGTTTTTCTTGCCTTATTGGCTATATAAGTATATTACTTTTTTTTTTTCTTTTTCTAATAAAATTTTGATAATGACTCTTTCAGAGCTGTTTTGTTATCTTATGTAGACTACAATTGAGTAAGGCAAATCCATTTATTTAAAAAAAAGTCCATATTATATGGAAACAATATGATATGAGATAATATCAATAGCGCTCAACATATACCCGCTAATTGATCTTTTGCTTTTTAGCACCAGGAGCTTCAATATCCAACTCATCTACAGCATTACCATTAGCTGGCTTGACTTCTGGAGTAGCAACATCAGCATGATAGTCCTTAATAATAGAATCCACATCATCAATGTTTAACTGTCTAATATCAGCTAATTTCTTAATCTTAGCAGTAACCTCCTTACACTGAGCATCAGTCAATTGTAAGTTTAATTGATCAACTCTGGTCTTGATAGCATTCCAACCAGTAAGTCTATGAGCAAAATGAATATATCTGGTTAAACCAAAATCAGATGGATTCAAAATTTCATATGTAGATGGATTAGCTAAAATAGCCTTAGAATGAATACCAGCTTTATGAGTAAAAGCACAGAAACCAGTAATTGGATTGTTAAATGGAATATTTACTTGAACAGCTTCAGCAACTAAATTTTCTAAATCACGTAATTTATGTAATTTATATTTAGATAAAACATAATCTCTATCAGCTGCAATCATTCTAGCCATTAAACCACCAAGTGGAGTAATACCATTTCTTTCACCAATACCTAAAACAGAAACATCAATTAATTTAGCACCAGCTTCTAAAGCAGTATAAGCATTAGCAATTGCACAACCAGTATCATTATGAAAATGACATTCAATATCACAATGAACAACTGATTTTAAAGTTCTTACTAAATCATAAACTTGTCTTGGATTAGCACCACCAACTGTATCAGCAATACCAACTCTATTCACACCAATTTTATCAACAGTTTTATAAATATTTAATAAATCAACAATATCTGAACGGAATGAATCTTCTGAAGAGAATCTAATTTCAATACCATGAGATTTAACAAATTCAATAACTTCAATAGCGGTATTTGTAATATATGTCATATCCTTACCATGAGAAAACTGTCTAAGGAAAGATGAAGTTCCAATAACAACATCAACACCATCAACACCAGTTTCTACAGCAACACGAGCATCATCCATATGACATCTAATATGTGTAAGAATTTTAGCCTTTAATCCTAATTTGCAAATAGCTTCACAATCTTTCTTAGATTGTTCCGAAGCGACAGGGGAAGTTAATTCAATGTAATCTACTCCAAAGTCATCAAGAGCCTTAGCAATCTCTATTTTTTTCTCAGTTGAAAAGAAAGCATTAGAAAATTGTTCACCTTCTCTAAGAGTAGATTCAATTAATTGAAACTTAGAAACATTAGAGAGGAAATCAGCAGGATTTGGTCCATATGGATTCACTTTTTGAGGTGTCTGAACTTCCTCAGTAATTTTTTTAAAACCATTAGTTTCAGGATTACTCATATTGAAATACTATTTTAAATTAAAAATCCAAAATTCTAATAAACGTAGATGTTTTGAAAAATGGAATAAATGAAGAATTTATAAAATTTCAAAAATTTCAAGTGACTCTTTCAATGTGTGACCCTCACCGACTAAATTTTTTTTCCGCCTAGCATGCATTGATTTTCCAGATGACTAATTTTGACCTATACTGCACCCGTCCATAGCCATGCCCCTCGGAATGCCATAATGTAGCAACTACTCGTATTTCTCCTCCCACGGAACTCGTTGTCACCGGTGACTCACGATAGGCGGGGACAGGGCACCAATGCATCGCCATAACGATAATATGGACATGCACTACACGGTTATAACAGAACTGAATTGAAAAAAAATTAAATATATGAATAATTACACATTGTGTGTAATAGCAATTAATAACTATAGACTCGTTAACATCATTTGGAAAAAAAAAATAGAATTGTTTTATTTGGTTGGGCAATTACTGAATAATCTTTCCAGCCCAATCTAAGACCTCTAAACTAGCCACAACAATACAAATGGCAGTAGGTAATGTCATTACAACATAACCCCAAAATAAAACACTTGCCATTTCTCTTTCATAAAGTTCATTTAATTGACAAATTTGTGATAATTGAATTGCTGGTGGAGAAATGGTTAAAATAAAGGCAACAATCAAAAATATTGGATCATCTAATATTGAAATATTAATATATTTAACACAAAATGCAATTATTGGTAATAAAAGAATTGGAGGTAAAATCATTCTTGAAACTAATGATCCAATAATTATTTTTTTAAAATTTCTACTTGGTGGTGCAATTTCTGAACCAGGAGCTAAATTTGATCCAAGAACAACTAAAATTAATGGAATTGAAACAGATCCTAAATCATGAATTGCAGAAGAAATTGTATTTTGAATAAATCCATTATTAACATAAAATGAATCATGTAAAGCAGGTATAGTTGCAACAACAACTGCTAAAAACATTGCATATAATGGTGGATTCATAAAACTTAAAAATATTTTCACCTTATTTAATAAATATTGAGGCCATGATTGTTTATAAATTCCACTAGAATAAGAACTTTCACTTTGTTCTGATACTGGTATAATAATGTCATCGGTAGAGCTGCTAGCCCCCGACTCCCTATCGGCTTTCGGCATCTCTGGAGATGTTAAAATATTTTCATTTGAGGCTGAAGAGCCGATATCTATCTCCGTGTTTTCGTTTCCAACAAGAGAATCCTCGGAATATAAGTTTCTAGTTACCTCCGGATCATGATCAATAGATTTCATAACATATGGATCATGATCTAACTCAGATGGTGATCTTCTTCTAAGTAAAGTGTTGTAGCCCCAAGACCATCTAAGCACTTGTCCCAATTGCTGGAAAATTAAAAGATATAAAATACCACGGGAGGCGATCTTATCAGGATCGTCATCATCTAAAATATCCCAATTTAAGTTTGGTAAAGTATAAGCTAAAGCAACTGTTAATGAAACAGGTAAAGAATTAGAATTACCAAATACTGACATCGCAGTAACAAAATTTGTCTCTGGGTCATTTAAACGTAAAAGATTACTAACTAATCTTGAACAAAGAACAGAAACTCCTGTAGATACAGCATAAAATACTGGAATTATAGAGATTTCAACAATCTTTTTAATAGATAAAGATGCTGCTAACTTAGAGAAGATAAGCGCAGGTGTAAAAACATTCACATTTAAAAGTGATAAAGCTTTTTGAGTAGAACCTCCTAATATACCATATCTAGCACATATATATCCAGTTAAACAAATAAATATAACTTGTACTGTAGCCTGGAAAGTAAGAAATGAAATGTGTAGATATGAGAGCAGACCCATTTTAAGTGGCGATATTATTGAACTTAACCGGATGGTATTATAGCTGATATATTAGAATAATAGAAAATAGATTGAATATTAATTAAAAAGAAATATATTAATTTTAATTATAAAAAAGAAATATATTAATAATTTTTGTAGTTCCCAATCTATTTGACTAGTATATAAACAAATACTTTGCCCCTTAACACAAAAGAAGAGTGAAGTTAAGTGTGGCTATTGGTAAGAAAAAATATTTAAATATCTTTCAGATGTGTGCCTTGCTCCTCCCTTGACACAGCCACGGAGTTACCAGTTTTGGGATATTAATCGTTTCACACTGATCTCTCAAGCGTACGGAACTCGTAAAATTATACATACAAAGAACTTTAACCTATACATCATATTCAATTTATATATAAAATTAAATTCATTAACTAGAATATTTAAAATTAAGTGTGCCAAATTAAAAAGATCTTTATCTAGAAGATCTTAAACTTTTCAGGAAAAAAAAAAGGATAACTCGTATGATGCCTTGCATTAGATGCGAAGCGATGCTAGCCTTCTTTTTTTTTTTTTTTTTTTTTTTCAATCTCTCCATTGTA